>PVIW01017680.1:0-13434 GCA_004026585.1 Noctilio leporinus
GAAAAAGTAAACAATTTCTCCTATATTGGGCCACAGCTTGTTGAAAGAATTTCAAGTCTGGAATATAGTTGTTAATGAGTTGTGCACTGCAAAGTGATAGCGTGTCATTGGCAACATTTCAGATTGCAGGAATGATGCTCATTAGAACATTAGAAGAAATGTGTGTAAGGAAAGACATGAGTATTGCCCCAAAGTGTCCTGACTCCTTTGTTCTCATTTGTCCCTATACAGCACAAATTGACCTGGAGTATATGGAGCTCAGAAAGTAGGCCATTGCTTCCAACCATAAGATCTACTTTGGCAGCAACATTCCTACCATGTTCACGGACTCCTCCTGTACTGTGAAATACTCAAATGTTAGAACTGGAAGCAAAAGCTCTCCTCTCCCCTCTAAAGAGGCTCTCGAACACTCTGGAGAGAGTCTCATCCAAAAGAAGGAGAGCATAGGTTGATACAAGAAGTGGAAAGATTCACTCATATCAAGATGTGGTCCAAGGGGTTCAGTGGAAACAATGGTAATACAATTCTTCATGCTCATGTGCTCTGTCTCTCCTGTGGTTGTGCTGGCTTCTCAGCTGATTCCAGGAAAGTACCCCTAGATGGTCTTTTTCACTCCTATTTTATCAAGTATGCTCTGCATGTGTTGCTTTCTAAATTGGTACTCAAGAGGGAAAGCCTGATACTAAGACAATGCCTACATTGGAATGGTAAACACTAAACACATAACAACCTGTGTTTTTTTTCAAGGTCAGATCTATGGAATAATGTTCACATTGATCCCTGGGGAAATGTGTACTGGGCCATTCAAGAGACAGAAGGCCAGAAAGAAGACCGCTAGGAAGTGGTAAGTGTAAAGCAGTAAAGTATAAATGGGGTGTGTCCCGTTACACCTGGGACACAGGCTCTCTGGGGTCTAGTCCTAGTATTCACCTGCATGATTAACATGTAGCTGGCCCAAATTCCCCAGGAAATGAGCTTCCACTTGAGCAATGGTTTACTTGATACAATTATACCTTTTTGTTTTCCTACAGTCATGTTGGTTGTCTGCTGAGGCATGCACCTTGCCACTCACCCAGATTACCTGTAGAAATTTCCAGTCAGTTGGTTACTGAATTAGTAGGCTCAGAGATGGTGCTTGGTTTGGAGACAGGGGTGAGATGACAGCTTTTCTTTAGATCAAAGCCCTGAAGACCTGCATTTTGTGATGATTCTCTATGTTATTGTCCCTAAAAATGTCCCATGAGGGTACCTAGTTACTAGTCAGAGACAGCTCCTTATATGTCACCTCTCAGCTTTGGTTGGCCAACAGCAAGACAGGGCTTTAACCAAAGATAAAAGCAGCATACAATTCCTAGCTATTAACTGCACAGTATTAAATCATGATTGCAGGTTGTTTTTATTTTTAAAACTGGATTTGATGAGAACCAAGATGGTATAGGAGTAAGTGAAACTATACCAGTCTCCTCCCAGGATCAATCTGGAATTACAACTTAATTTTTGAGGAATCATCCACAACAACCAACAGAACACCAGCTGGATACAACAGAAGAGGCTGCTTCATTCCAATATGACTAATAGGAAGTAGGAAAGCAGGAGAGAGTGGATGGGGCTTGAACTTGGGCTTCCATCTGAAAAGGATATGTACTAAAGTCAGAGCTGGTCTTCCCATTCTACAGCATCACAGCTCAGAGTAAAACAGCATCTATCTGTGAAAAGCTAAAGCTGTGGAATCTGCTAGTCTGAGATAACTAGAGACAGAGAATTACTTAAGTGACCACCCATGAAAATATATTGGCACCCACTTACCCTGGGCTCCAGTATGTGGTGGGGGGATGCAGGGTGGAAAAGAGATCCTTAGGAAGAGTTTGGAGAGATGGATTTGAGGAGAAAAATGAGGGAGCAGCTGACTCAGTCCCAGTGCTAACTCATTCCGTGCATCGCAGGCAGACTAGGCTACTCCAAGTGGCATCCACCTGAGGAGATATGGTAGCCATGCCCATAGGAATCAATCTGCCAAGCCCAGTGATGCCTAAACCTGACCACTGGCCACAGATTGATTGGATTAACAATCAAATTACTCTGCCCCATCCAGCAGTATTTAAACCTGATGACACATTGATAGGATTACAACAGAATCTGGCTGTGCTGACAAGCGGCCCCTACTTCTGACAGCTCATCATAGGTTAGTTGTATTAAAAGCAGAAGGACACAGCCAAAGACAGTGGATCTTTGGTTGACTCCAATAGACTGACTAGGTCCAGACTGGGGAATGATCTGACATCTCCAGAGGCCGATCCAGCGAGAAAAGAAAGTGCACCTCTACATGACAGACGGTCACACCACAAAGACATAAACTCAAAACAGCCCAATCTAAAAAGCAAAAACAAATGAGAAGAGTCACCTAAAATGGGGAGGAAGGGGAACAGGCCGTTACCAAAAGGAAAGGTGGAGTCCCTAGAGAGACTGATAAATGAAATAGAGGAAAGCCCACTATCAGACATAGAATTCAAAATAACAATGATAGAGAAGCTTAATGAACACATCAAGCTCAAAAGAAACCACCAACAATTCCAGGGGAGCTGTGAAGAACTCTAGGGAAGCTTCAAGGAACTTACCAAGACCTACACCAGCATTAAAAAGGACATAGAAACTACCAATAAGAGCCATGAGGAAATGAAGAATATAATTTCCAAATTGAAAAATACAGTGGAAGAAATCAAAAGCAGGCTAGAGTAAGCAGAGAATCAGATCAGTGAATTGGAGGACAACCTAGGGGAAAAAAAAAAAAATCCCAGACACTGCAACAAAATGAAAAAAACGACTGAAAGAGAATGAAGAGGATTTTAAAGAGAGATGGCTGAAAGACAACATGAAACAAAATGATACCTGTATCATAGGAGTATCAGAAGGAGAAGAAGAGAAGCAAGGGTTAGAAACCCTGTTTTGAAAAAGTAATGACAGAAAGTTTCCTTAACTTGATGAGTGAAAACATCACTCAAGTGCAGGAAGCACAGAGGGGCCCCATGAAAATGAACCCAAACAGGCCCGCTCCAAGACACATCATAATTAAAATGGCAAAATTCAGGGGCAAGGAGAGAACCTTAAAAGCAGTGAGAGGGATACAGCTAATAACTTATAAGGTGACTCTGATAAGGTTATCAGTTGATTTCTCAAAAGAAACACTACAAGCCAGAAGGGAATGGCAAAACAATTCCAAGCAATGAAAATAAAGGGCTAGAGTCAAAACTACTGTACCTAACACGGATTTTATTCTAAATGGATGGTGAAATAAGGAGTTTTCCAGACAAAAGAAGGCTAGAAGATGATCTCTCCACCAAACCAGCCTTGCAAGAGTTGCTAAAGGGTCTGTTTTAAAAAGATGAAGAAACAGAGATAGACAGAGGGGGACACAGGTGCAAAGGGGAAAAATGTCAGTGAATTAGTATCTGTCAATTACAACCTCAAGTGTAAATGGATTAAATGCACCTATCAAAAGATATAGGGTAGCTGAATGGATAAGAAGACATGGCCCACATAGATGCTGTCTGCAAGAGACCCACCTCAGAACAAAAGATTAACACAGACTGAAAGTGAAGGGATGGAAAAATATATTTCAAGCAAATGGACATTCAAAAACGCCGGGGTAGTAATAGTTCTATTAGGGAAAATTGATTTCATGATGAAGACCATAAAACGAGACAAACAAGGACATTTCATAACACTTAAGGGAATAATCCATCAAGAAAATATAATGCTTATGAACATACATTCACCAGCAACCCAAAAATATAAGAAAAACCTTGGAGAATTTCTAAAAGAATATTGATAGCAACACACTATTAGTTGGGGGCTTTAATACCCCATTATCAAAAACAGACAAATCTTCCCAGTAAAAAAATACCAATGATATTGTGGCATTGAACAACATTCTAGAAGAAATGGACTTAACTGATAAATATGGAACTTTCGACCTCAAACAAGAAAAATACACTTTTGTTTCAAATGCACATGGAATATTCTCAAAGATAAACCACTTAGTAGAGCACAAGATAAACCTCCACAAATTCAAGAAAATTGAAATTATGCTAAGCATCTTCTCAAATCACAATGGCTTGAACCTAGAAACCAACATGGGAAAAAACCAAAAACATTCTAACTGATGGAGACTGAATAACATGCTAATAAGTATTAAATGTGTTAACAATGGGATCAAAGAAGAAATCAAAAAGTTTCTGGAAATAAATGAAAATGAATGCATCATATCCCCAAACCTATGGGACACAGCAAAGGCAGTCCTCAGAGGGAACTTTATAGCAATAGAGGCACAATTAAACAGGGTAGAAGAACCTTAAAGAAACAACCTAACCTAACCATAAAGCTGTAAGAACTAGAGGAACAACCACAAAAACAAAGCCCAGAGGAAGTAGAAGGATATAATTATGATCAGAGTGGAATTGAATGACATAGAGACTAAAAGAACACCTTAAAGGATCAATAAATCCAGGAGTTGGTTTTTTGAAAACATAAACAAAATTGACAAGCCTCTAACCACACTCATCAAGAAAAAAGAGAAAAGACCCAAATAAATAAAACCAGAAAGGAAAGAGAAATCATAACCAATACCAATGAAAGATAAAGGATTGTAAGAAATCCTACATACTAGTACATGACAAGAAACTTGACAACCTGGCTCAAATGGACAAATATCCGGAAATGTGTAATCTATCAAAACTGAATCCAGAAGTCGCAGGAAGCCTCGATAGACTGATAACAAGTGTTGAAATTGAGGCAGCAATAAAAAAAACTCTCCCAGAGTACAAAAGTTCCAGACTGAATGGCTACACAGGTGAATTTTACCAAACGTTTAGGGCAGAACTAACTCCTATTCTTCTCAACCTATTCCAAAAAACCCAAGAAGAGGAAAGATTCCCAAACTCTTTCTATGAGGCCAGTATTATTCTAATCCCAAAATGAGGTCAAGACACAACAAAGAAAGAAAACTACAGGCCAATATCTCTGATGAACATAGATGTTAAAATCTTCAACAAAATATTGGCAAACTGAATCCAGCAATACATTAAAAAGATGATACACCATGATCAAGTGGGACTCCTCACAGGAATGCAAGAAAGGTATAATATTTGCAAATCAATAAACATAATACACCACATAAACAAATGAAAACAAATGCTGGAAAATCATTTGATAAAGTATAGCGCCTATTTATGATAAAAAAAATGCTCAGTAAGAGGAAAATAAAGGAGCATACCTCAACATAATACAGGCCATATAAGAGAAACCTGCAGCTAACATCATACTCAATGGGCAAAAAGGCAAAACTTTTCCCCTAGGATCAGCAAGAACACAAAGCTGTCCACAATCCCCACTTCTATTCAATGTTGTTTTTGGAAGTTCTAGCCATAAGAACCAGGCATGAAAAAGGAATCACAGGCATCCCAATTGGAAAGGAGAAAGTAAAACTGTCATTATTGCAGATGACATGATAGTGTACATAGAAGACCCAATAGACTCCACCAGAAAACTCCTTAACTGAATAGGCAAATTTAACAAAATAGCTGGATGTAAAATCAATATCCAGAAATCAAAGACACTTTTTAAAAAATATTTTATTTATTATTTTTAGAGAGAGGGGAAGAAAGAGAGACATCAATGTATGGCTGCCTTTTACCTGCCTCCAGCCACGGACCTGGCTGGAGAGCTGGCATGCAACTGGTTATGTTGCTCTGGCTAGGAATCAAACAAGTGACCTTTGAGTTTGCAGGCCAGTGCTTTATCCACTGTGCCACTACTAGCCAGGGCTCAAAGGCATTTTTGTATACTAACAATGAAGTATCAGAGATAGAAGCTAGAAAGCAAATCCCATTTACTATAGCAACAAGAAGAATAAAGTACTTAGGAATAAATTGAAGTGAGGAGGTAAAAGACTTGTACTTGGAAAATGTCAGAATACTGAAAGAAGATACAAATAAATGGAAGCATATACCATGTTCATGGATGGGAAGAATTAACATCATTAAAATGCCCATACTACCCAAAGCAATCTATAGATTCAATGCAATCCCAATGAAAATACCAATGACATATTTTACAGAGATAGGAAAAAATGCTTCAAAAATTCATATGGAGCCAAAAACAACCACAAATAGCCACAGCAATCTTGAGAAAGAAGAACAAGGTAGGAGAAATCACAATACTGGAGATTAAACTGTATTACTAGGCCACTGTAATCAAAACAGCCTGATACTGTTTTGACAGATCATATAGATCAATGGAACAGAATAGAGCCCAGGAATAAACTCAGTACTCTGTGGTCAGTTAATATTTGACAAAGGGGTAAGAAGCATAAAATGGAATGAAAATTGCCCCTTTAGCACTTGATATTGGGAGAACTGGACAGGGTCTTGCAAAAAAAAAAATAATAAATAAAATAAAGCTAGACCATCAAATTACATTATACACCAGAGTAAAATCAAGCTGGGTAAAGGACTTAAACATAAGCAGTGACACCATAAAAGCCCTAGAGGAAAGGCTAAGCAACACAATTTCAGATATCCCACACAGCAATATTTTCCACAATACTTCTCCAAGGGCAAGGGAAATAAAGAAACAGATAACTAAATGGGACTGCATCAAACTGAAAAGTTTCTGCCCAGCTACAGAAAACATCAGCAAAATGAAAAGGGAACCAACTGTAGGGGAAAACATGCTTGCTAATGATACCTCAGGCAAGGGTTTGATCTCCAAAATATATAAAGAACTTATATGGCTCAACACAGGGAGACAGTCTGATTAGAAAATGGGCATAGGACCTAAACAGACACTTCTCTGAGGAGGACATACAAAGGACTTATATGCATATGAAGGAATGCTCAGCATCACTAGCCATCAAGGAGGTTAAAAGTAAAACCACAATGAGATACTACCTCACACCTGTCAGAATGGCCATTAGGAACAAACCAACAAACAACAACTCATGAGACAAAAGTCATGGACCCCTTCCAGCAACCCTGCAGCCGACTGCAAATCCCATCAGTCTCGTGATAGCGTGTGGGTTGTGCCAAACACTTTCTATGAGAAAGGAATCCCAGATTTGAGTGGGTCTTTTCCCAGGGCTACACCCCACATTTTCCTGTATAACAGCCCACATGCCTCGCATTACCTGCTTAATATGTGTTCTCACAAATGATTCAGCTCTCTGGAGGCAGAGACTGTGACTGTCATCTTCCCTAAGGTAGTATCTAATACTCGTACATAACCTGGTGCCTGGCCCATGTGAGTTAGTCATTTTGGTTTTATGAAAGAACAAAAGGATGAAGGTGAAATGCAGGTTAACTGACTAGTGGTGAAAAAGCACATAGAACTTAAGCTATAGTGTCAGGATTAATGTGAATTGTGGGCAATTTCCTATCATCTCTGACCTGTTTCCCTTCTTTGCAGGACTCTTCAGAGGCTTCAGCATCTGGCAAAGTGGGAAGTTGTTGGGAGTGTTATGCAGCCATCCTAATGGAGTCAATATATGTATGTTTCTAACTCTGAGTGGACGCCAAGTCCCTATAGTGGAGCAAACAGGGCCTGGCTGTGCAAGTGCATCATAAAAGATACTGAATTATCACCTGTGAGCTAAGCTACCTGGATTTTAAATGTCAACCACAGCCATCCAGGAATATCTCAACAAGCTGGCCCAGCTTCTCAGCTTACTTCTAGCCTCTTTTCTTTTCTTTGTTTTCAAAGATCCCATTCACCATATTCAGAGACAAGGGCAGGGAAGGAGGAAGAAAGGGAGAGAGACATCAATGTATTGTTCCCTTTCATCTGCCACCAGCTATGGACCTGGCTGGAGACCTGGCTTGCAACCTGGCTATGTGCCCTGACTGAGAAATGGAACCTGCAACCTTTGGGTTCACAGGCCAGCACTATTCCACTGAGCCACCAGCCAGGGTATCAGTTGTCTGTTAATGACCATTTAGAACTATTGTTGTCCCTGGAACAACATGGTATTAGGGACACCAGCCCTCTACAAAGTCAAAATTCGGGATATAATTTTACCTATCCCAAAAGCCTTCAAGGTAATAATTGATTAACACATACTTTGTATGTTATAAGTAGTATTGTATTCTAGGTTGTATTATTTGAATGAGGTAAGCTGGAGAAAAGTATGTTATTAAGAAAATTATAAGGAAAATAAAATATTTATTGAAGAACACTCAAGGACAAGTGGACCCACGCAACTCAAACTTATGGTCAAGGATCAGCTGTAATTTACTGTTAATTCATTGCTCACTCCAATTATCCATTATTACATATATTTTAACTCAGAATGTTATTTTACTTGTTTTCTTTATGTTTCCATCTTTTATTCCCATTTTCTATCCAATTTTTAAAATTTCCCCTTGCCACAGTCTAAATGTATCTTTCTAAAGTTTCTATGTGGAAGCCCTAATCCCAAATGTGATGGCATTTGGAGGTGGGGCTTTCTGGGAGATAAACAGGTGATAAGGATGGAGCCCTTATAAATGGAGTTGGTTCCCTTACAAGATGAGACACAAGGAAGGTTTCTGTCTCTTGACCACATGAGGACACAGCAAGAAGGTGGCCATCTGCAAAGAAGGAAGAGGGCTCTTTCCAGACACCAAATCAGTCTGCTGGCATCTTTATCTTGGCTTCTTAGTCTCCAGAACTAGGAGAAATAAATTTTTAAAAATTTTTTTAAAAAACTTTTATTGTTGTTGTTTTATATCCATCCCCTTTTTGCTCTGTCCCCCTCCCCACCCACCCATTCCACCCAAAGTCAATCCCACCCATTGTCCATGTCCATGGTTCCTTTATACTAGGTTCTTGTTTAAATTGCTCCCCTTCCTTTCCTATTCCTCCCACCTCCCTCCAACCCCCTTCCCGAAATAAATTGTTGAGACCACCCCATTCATGGTATTTTCTGTCAACAGCCTGAACAGACTAAGATACCCACTAATTCTATTTTTTATCTTCAAAATTTTCTACTTTTCTTTCTTCTTACACGTACTTATTGGGCATCTAGTATATGCTAGTTGCTGAGGCAACAAAAAGTCATATGGCCTTGGATGTTGGAGGGTGGGGGCAGGGGTGGTAAGCAAATAAAAGGCAGTTATCCTGGTGTGGTCAGTAACATGGCAGAGTGTGCACTGGATGCAAGGGGCACAGATGAGGGTCAGCCCAGCCTAGTGGATTCTAAGAGGCAATGTCAGGTTTGAGCTTAATTTTAAGGGATGGTCAGGAGGCAGCCAGCCAGCTGTCAAGAGTGATGGTGATGGTGGAATGTGTTCCAGGCAGTGGGAGCACCAGACGGTATTGAAGTGCAGTCCACAAGGTTTTCTTGCCTAAATAGTGCCATGCATACATTTAACATTCTATGTTTCCCTGCAGGGATCCTCCCATGCTATGGAAGCTGCAGTCATTCTGCAGGTAACTCAGATATGCACAAAAGTGTCCTAAGGAACAACCCCCCACCAGTGAAGACAGGAGAGCAAATGGTTAGAGAGGAGGTGACCCCTCAAATCTTTTCCATGGAGACAGCAATCCTGACATAATAGAAGAAACCATGTGAATATCAATGTAAATACAATTCAGTAAGTGCTTGAGTGTGTGGAATGTACCTGGAAACATAATCCATGTAAAGCACGGGTTTTCAGCCTGTTTGGCAGCAGGGACTGGAACCGTGAAAGAGAATTTTTCCACAGACCAGTGTGGGTTGAGGGTTGCTCATTTTGGGATGATGCAAGCATACTACACTTATTGTGCACTTCATTTCTATTATTGCATTGCAATATATGATGGAATAAAAATACAACTCACCATAATGCAGAATCAATAGGAGTCCTGAGCTTGTTTTCTACAACTAGACAGTTCCATCTTGGAGTGATGGGAGACAGTAACACCTAAAGTGTGTTGCTTATGTCCAGTCTACTCTGAGATCTCATTCTGGTTGCTATGAGAAGAAAACCCTGCTTCACAAAGATAGGATGTTGGAAATGAAAGCAGGCTTTGCAGTGCTTTTGTGGCAATCTCAGGATATTCTCCTTTACTTTCTGAATTTAAACTTTAAAAGTCAATGGCTTTTACATTAGCATCTAAAAATATGAACAACTTAGGTATAAGTCGTATAAGTCTAGTAAAATATGAACAAGATTTATTTGAGAAAAACTACAAACCTGATGAAACCAAATCAAAGAAGAAATAAAAAAAGGGAGAACTATTCCAAGTTCATAGACAGGAGGATTCAATCATGTCAATATGCTACTTCTTCCCAACTTGATCTATAGATTCCATGCAATGATCAAAGTCCTAATAAGTCATTTTGTGGATATCAACAAGCTGACTTGAAATTTTCCTCAGAGAGGCAAAAGTCCCAGAATAGACAATACAACAGTGAAGGAAATAACAAACTTGGAGATTGACCCAATGCCACTTTAAGACTTAATACAAAAAACAGCAGTAAGCAAGACAGTGTTGTATGGGCAAAAGAATATACAAAAAGGTCAATGGGATAGATTAGATTGCTCAGAGAGAGGACCATATAAATCTAGCCAAGTGAACTTTGACAAAGGAGCAAAAGCAATATGTAACCAAAGGGAGTCTTTTTAACAACAGTGATGGAACAACTTGACATCCACTTGCAACAAATGAATCTAGACACAGACTTCACACCCTTCACAAATTTAACTAAAACATGGATCATAGCCTACATGTGGAACACCAAATTATAAAACTCCTAGAAGAGGATAGAAGAGAAAATCTAGATGACCTTGGGTGTGGCTATGACATTTTAGGTATTTTGTTAGTTTACAAAAGACAATATAAAAACAAAACAAAACAAAACAAAGCAAAACAAAAAACAAAACAAAACAAAAAAACCAAGGAGACAAACATAAACTGGGAGAGAACATTTGCAGAAGACACACCTGAGAAAGAACTGTTACCCAAAATATGCAATGGGTTTAAAACTCTACAATAAGAAAGTAACCATATTGAAAAATAGGCCAAAGACCTTAGCAGACATCCTACCAAAGATACACAGATTACAAATAAGCATACAAAAAGATGCTGCACATCATACGTTACCAGTTTAATGCAAATTGAAACAGCAACGAGATACCGTCATTCATCTATTATACACCAAATACAACACCAAATACTGGTGAGGATGTGGAGCAACAAGAACCCTCATTCCTTGCGGACAGAAATGTAAAAGAGTACAGCCACATCCTAAGATTTGTCTTACAAAACTCAACATACACTTACCGTGTGATCCAGCCATTGCTCTCCTTGGTATTTGCTCTAATGAGCTGAAAACTTACACCTACACAAAACCTTCATACAGATGTTTATAGTACCTTTATTCATATTGGCCCAAACTTGAAAGCATGTAAGATCTCCTCCAGTGAATGGATAAATAAACCAGAGTGACTTCCAGGCAATGGAATATTATTCAGCATTAAAAAGAAATGAGCTATCAATCCATGAAGAGACATCATGAAGCTTTAAATGCATAGTACTAAGTGAAAGAAGCCAATGTGAAGAAGCTATATGCTGTAAAATTCCAACTCTGTGACATTCTGGAAAAGGCAAAACTATGAAGACAATAAACTGATCAGTGGCTGCCAGGGGTATGGAGGGGAGGGAAGAATGAATAGGCAGAGTACAGAGGATTTTTAGGGCAGTGAAAATACTCTGTGTGATACTTTAATGGTGCGTCCATGTCATTATACATTTGTCAAAACCCATCGAATATACATCATCATGGGTGAACAGTGATACCAGCTAGGTACTTAAGTTCATATGTGTCAGTGCTGGTTCACTGATTGTGACAAATGACCACTCTGGTACAGGATTGATGGTGTGGTTGAGGGCATATGGGAACTCTTTGCATCTTCCACTCAACTTTGCTATAATCCTAAAACTACTCTAGAAATACAAAATCTTAATAATAAAAGAAAAATTCTATTAAAAAAACAACCAAATAAAAAAAGCCTTTCAACACTTTTTAAGCAAGGGACAGATATGTTTCCATCATTTTAAATCTGTTCTTTCCCAACTTGTTTCCAACAGCTCACTGTATTGATTCACCAGCTTTTAACAACTAAAGTAATAGACTAGTCCTGTTAAAGCATTTCCTAGTCAAGAATTGACCTCATTGTCAAATATCTTCAAGTAAATACTTGAAAATAACTTAGCAAAATCACCAGTCGACACTGGTTCCACAGAAAGTGCTAGAAAGACTCCAGAAATGCATAGGAGGTCCTTAAACAATGACCTGTGCCTGGGTTCCCCATGTGCAAGCTCATCACTGGCTGTGGCTCCATCCAAGTTTACAAGTTCTAAGGCTAATGGATACATGAATGCAGACTAATAAGCAATTCTGTTTAATGGAAATAGTCTATTGTGAGAAATACAGAGAGATGATTTGAAATCAGTGAAAAACAAGTCAGCTAAAAACTATTTAAAGAAGAATTTTTGTGCTTAATACATATATATTTTTAAAGATTTTATTTCATTGTTTTTTAGAAAGAGGGGAAGGGAGAGAGACTATCAATGTATGGTTGCATTTCACCTGCCTCCAGCCACAGATCTGACTGGAGACCTGGTTTGTAACCTGGTTATGTGCCCTGGCTGGGGAATCGAACCTGCGACCTTTGAGTTCACAGGCCGGCACCTTAACCACTATGCTACCAGCCAGGGCTTAATACATATTTAATGTTCGCTATAGTAAGTAATACGAAACCACAGTAGCCTTCTTTTGAGATTAAAGAAAAAGATTTATTACAGTACAAATTCTCTATAAAATAATGTATAGACATTACAGTTAATAGGAAGACTTACCTCAAAGAATAAATTAGTAAGAACACTATCTTAAATGCAAATGTGAGAACAATTTTCAAACACCACCTTATTGAATGTTTTCATTTTCTTTATTGTGGTGAAATATACATATAATTTACCATCTTAACAGTTTTAAGATGTGTAGTTCAGTGGTATTATATGCGTTTACCATTTTGTGCAATCATCACCATTTTCCATTTCCAGAGCTTTTTGTTACCTAAACTTTGTACCCATTAAACATTAACAGCCTATGTTTTCCTCTCCCAGTAACCTGGTGTACTTTCCAGGTCATTAATTAACCTCCTCTATTTTGTGTCTGGCTCAGTTCACATAGTGTCATGTCTTCAAGGTTTACTGATGCAAGTGGTCAGGAGGAAAGGGGTAGGGGGGAGGGGGGAGGCAGAGGCAAAGAAGGGGAGCAGCTTAGACAAGAACCTAGTATAAAGGAACCATGGACATGGACAACAGGTGGGATTGACTTTGGGGGGAAAGGGTGGGTGGGGAGGGGGACAGAGGGGAGAAAAAAAGGGATGGATGTAATACAACAACAATAAAATTAAA
>PVIW01017681.1:0-13424 GCA_004026585.1 Noctilio leporinus
TTGGATCAAAAAACTTTGGTACATTTACACAATGGAATTCTATATGGCAGAAAGAAAGAAGGAACTTGTACCCTTTGCAACAACATGGATGGAACTGGAGAGTATTATGCTTAGTGAAATAAGCCAGTCAGTGAAGGACAGGTATCATATGATCTCACCCATTACAGGACAATAATGAGCAAAACTAACAACAAGCAAACAGAACCAAGTATATGAATACAAGGAATAGGCCTTCAGTGGTCAGGGGGAAGGGGGTTGGGGGGAGGGGGGAGGCAGAGGGAAAGAAGGGGAGCAGCTTAAACAAGAACCTAGTATAAAGGAACCATGGACATGGACAACAGGTGGGATTGACTTTGGGGGGAATGGGTGGGTGGGGAGGGAGACAGAGGGGAGCAAAAAGGGGATGGATGTAATACAACAACAATAAAATTAAAAAAAAAAACAAAAAAAACTGGTGGTTGGGAGGATCCACATTGGAGACATTAGCTCTAACTAAATCTTCCCAATATGCACATTTCCAGGCCCACAACAAAACAAAACAACAAAAAGCTCTCTTCAATACCACGAAATAAAAAGAGGCAGTTCCTTTGAAGCTTATGATATGACTTCCAATAGCATCACCAGCTAGTGTGATGGCAAGGTAGCTTTGCTGGGTGGGAGGCAGCCCTGATTTGCAGTATTAGCTGATTTCTGTGATGTAAATACTTTTACTATGGATGGTTTCCAAAGTTACCCACAGTTTAGAAAGTTCAACCAGCTTAGAAAATTCCCCACAGTAACAATTGGCTCTCAAGAGCTGGTAGGGCCCACTGAGGTGTTTTCTTTGGGAGGGACGGGGGTCCTACTCACAAGGGCAGGGCTTGTTTTCATAGCAGTGACAGCCCATCCAAATGCAAACTATACATGCATGACTTGTTTTCTGCAAAGCAACCAAACTGTCATCCAAAAGACTGACCATCTCCTTTCACTTACACTTACTTATTTCTTCCTCATTTATAGTGAAACAGGAGAGTGAACTAGGAGGTAACAAGGGTCGGCTTGTCATTCTGTGATGCAGGGCTCTGTTACACTTACAAGCAGTGCACAACCGTGCGGCCTTCACCACCATTGTATTCCTCCTGCCACTTGTCCACCTGGCGAATGAGCTTCAAGAAGGAGCGCTTGGACACTGGTGTGTCCCTGTACATTGGCCAGCCTAGGAACTGGAACTGCTGCACCATCCGGTATCCATCTTGGGGCTGGAGAGAGTCAGGCAATAACCAGGGAATGAAAAGAAAACAGGCATTATTTACTTTATTGAATTCCAGTGGCTGATACCACCGACTCAGTCTTCTCATCGGAGCTGGGCATTATTAAAGGGGAGGCTTGCCTATAAATAATGAAGGCTGCTTCTACTGGCCTGAGAGTTATGAGTTTTAATATTGAGCTGTTATAAAAAATTAGGTGTTTCAAATGACAGGCCTGACAAATAAAAGTGAAGCAGAAGTCTTACAATTTTGCAAAAGCCAAGTGAAAAATAACACATAACATGAGCTCTGACCACACTGTGCAGCAAATGGTAAAATGGGTTTACTTAATTACAGATAAATTAAGGGCAAAGGGTAAGTTATAATCAGATGTTTGTGAGCTTAGGGTGTTATAGATTGCACTGTTTCCTGTGAGTATAATATGGTTTTGCTTATTGGTGTGAATCTTGCTAAGATATCAATAGTTAATTTATCTTTAGTCATAGTTAAATGAAATTGCAGTATTCAAGAAAGTGTTAGAAAAGGCAACAGCTTCAATCCGTTCTGACTAAATCATCTGCACTACGTTCTCTGTAGTCTTCAGCAGTCTTGGACGCAGGCCATCACCCTTTTCTTGGTGACATGTTTTCTTCACCTGGCTGTTCCTTCTCTCTCATCACTCTCTCACCTCTGCCTTGGTCTCCCCTTTTCCCAGGCCTCTTGCTGATGGAAGCGCCAAGCTCAGTTCTTGGATGACTTTCTCTTTGGTGTCTCACTTGATGATTTCATGGCTTTAAACATGCCAATAAGTCACCAAGTTATGTCTCCAAATCAGACCTCTGCCCTGTATTTCACCCTCATAGAGTCAAAAGCTAACTTGATATTTCCACTAGGTGTCTTGTTATCTCAAACCTAGTATGTTTCAAACTGAACTCTTGACCCTCCTTCTGTGTGTGACTGCCCCCACCCCCAACCAAGCTATTTCCATCCAGTCCTTCCTAACTCTGTTCATGTCAATTCCATCATTCTATTCTCAGGACCAAAATCTAGAGTGTCATCCTCAGCTCCCTGGGATCCAATCGGTCAGCAAACCCTATTGGTTCTGCTCTCAGAATATACCAGAATCTCTTTACCTCTTTCTGCCTCCACCTGCTACCACTCTTGTGCTGCCATTGTTGTTTCTCACCTGGATTGTTATAATAGCCTCCTAATGGGCCTCTCTAACAGTCCATTCTAAGATAGAAGTCAAAGTGCTCCTTTTATTTTATTAAAGACATTTTTAAAAGATTTTATTTATTATTTTTCAGAGAGAGGGGAAGGGAGAGAGGCAGAAAGGGAGAGAGACATTAGTGTATGGTTGCCTTTCACCTGCCTCCAGCTACAGACCTGGCTGGAGACCTGGCTTGCAACCTGGTTATGTGCCCTGACTGGGAATCAAACCAGTGACCTTTGGGTTTGCAGGCCAGCACCTTTCCACTGAGCCACCAGCCAAGGCCTCAAAGTGCTCCATTTAAAAGGTAAATTATAACATGTGATTCTGCTACTCAGACACTGTAATGGCTTCTTACCTTCTCAAAGCAAAAGCCCAAATCCTTGCAGTGGCTTGCAAGTTGTTGCATGATCTCTGCCATTCCCCACCCACACCCCCCTTTTCCTATAGGTGACCTTAGCTTACTGTGCTCCAATTGCATCAGCCTTTCTACTGTGGCAGGAACCCTACCCCAGGGCCTTAGAATTGACCACCACTTCTGCCTGAAGGTCTGACTCCATAGAACGCTGGATTGCTGCTCCCTCACTTCGATCAGGTCTTTGCTCACATTGCACACTGCCTACTTAACAGAGCTTTACTCTCCCTCCTGCTCATGCCCTAGCACTTTCTACCTCCCTACTGTCCCCCCATATCGTTTATCAATTTCTAATATATCTCATTATACCTGTTACATCTATTATTTGGTCTGTCGACTCCCATTAGAATGTAAGTTCCATAAGATCAGGGAGCTTTGTTTTGTTCATTGCTGTATTCCATACTCCCAGAGCAGTGATTGTCACATAGGGAGCCCACTAGACCTCAATGAATGAGAAAAATAATAAAACAGCAATAGAAGTGCTATTGGCCATGATTCTTACTCTGGATGCATTATAAATACGAAATATCCTGCTGATGATGTCTTCTTCCAAATCAGCAGAAACAAATTCCACTTGGATTGGGCCATGTCTGTGAACTCCATTCTCTGGCCAATACTGTGGACACAACTGAATTCAAAACAAAGAAACATGAGTTACTTATAAGAATAAGTTTACTCTGAATAGTTTGGATGAGGTCACTATTGACATTCAGTAATTCTTAATACTTCCTTGATTTACTTAGTTTTCTTTCCTTTCTCTGTTTTCCTTCAAGAAAGTAGATTTGAGGACTTTCTTGTTGGCTAATTCCTCAGCTCCATTTGTTATTCTAACTTTTCCCTTCATTTTCTCAGAAAGCTTCGTTAAGCTATGAGCAATTCTGCTTTCAGAGGAGGTCATGTAGATGCTGTTTTACACTCCCCATTTTAAGATCCCTTTTGTTGCTGACAGGAACTCTTACCAGACCCTGGGGAGATGTCACTAGCTGCCATTACGAGATCTAAGAAACTTAATATGGCTCACATACTTGCTAATACCCAAACCTCCATCCTCCCCTGGGCTTGCATTGGAATCTGTGATCACTTTGGGGAACAGGGCTATTTGGTGACAAGATACTGATGAGTGTTGGGTTGCATTTTCAGGCTCTGGTCCAAACCCTCCAAGCTCTGATCTAGAAAACCTGGTATAGTAAGAGTAAATGTTTCATCTGTAGGTGGCTTTAATAAAAAAATGCAACTTCCTAAAGTCTTGAACTCCAGGTATTGGTGCTATTAGGCAATCAGAACTTTTGCACAAATGTAATGTGAAGCTCAATTCAATGTGCAGCTGGGCAGGGTGACTTATGACTCAGGCACTTTCATTTGCACCACCTTAAAGAAATACTAAATTTGCAGATAGGTGAGAGAACACCCAAGATCTTTTCTTCTCACCAATCTATCCTAAGCCCTAAGACCCTATAAGGCATTAAAGCTGGAATATCAAACTTGATATTCCAGTGACACCTTGCAGAGTATCGTGCAACTTTTATCTTTCTGATTTACCTGAGGGACAAGTAGCTGTGGCCAGGCAAACAGAAACTACCTCATTACTTTATAACTAGTTTCTATTGGGCTAAGAGCAGATGAAAAACACCTAATTTTAAGCAGGATGATGAATCACAACAGGAGTTGAATTTCCAGTAGTTGAATTTCCTTTTTCTGATGACTTTTATTTTTTAAAGTATCTAAAATCTCATTGTCAAAGGTTGCAAATGGCTGACTTATATACAAGATTGCAAGATAGTTTTCAATTAACAGTAGGTCAACCTAAAGATCAATCTTTCCTTTCTATTACAAAGAAGTTAAGAGAGTTAGACTTTATGATCAAGAATGAAAGTAGGATAGATAACTAAGGGTATTTAAAAAATAGTATTTTAGAAATTATTTATTAAAAATTATATTAGTTTCAGGTATACACCAGTGATTAGACATTTTATAACACACCAGCTGGTCATTCTGATAAATTGCATACCCATCTGACACCATGCATAGTTATTAGAAAATTATTAACTATATACTCTGTGCTATAACTTACATTCCTGCAAGTATTCTGTAACTACTAATTTGTACTTCTCAACCCCTTCACCCGACCCTGCAACCCCCTTTCATCTGGCAACCATCAAAATGTTCTTTATTTATGAGTCTGTTTCTGTTCTGCTTTTGTATATATATACCGTATATATGTATTTATTGCCAATCTGTTGTTCACAATCCTGACCCATTTTTTCTTTTACTTCTTTCTCCTCCTTCTTCTTTTCTCTTCTTCAACTTTCTCCTTTTTTCTTAAAGGAGATCCTTTAACGTTTCAATACCAGTTTGATGGTAATAAACTCTTTTAACTTTTTCTTGCCTGGGAAACTCTTTATCTGTCCTTTGTTTCTAAATAATTACTTTGCTGGGAAGAGTAATCTTGATTGCAAGACTTTGCTGTTCATCACTTTGACTATTTCTTACCAATACTTTCTGGCCTACAAAGTTTCTGTTGAGAAATCAGCTGACGGTCTTATAAAAGCTTCCTCATAGGCAATCAACTGCCCTTCTCTCACTGCTTTTAAGATTCTCTCTTTGTCTTTAACCTTTGGCATTTTAATTAGGAAGTATTTGGGACTGGGTCTCTTTCGATCCATCTTGTCTGGGATTCTAGGCTTCTTGGACTTGTATATCTATTTCCTTTACCAGGTCAGGGAAGGTTTCTGTCATTATTTTTAAAATAGGTGATCAATTTCATGCTCTCTCTTTTCTCCCTCATCATGTGAATGTTGGTATGCTTGAAATTGTTCCAGAGTTCCCTTACATTGTCTTCATTTTGGGGGGATTCTTTTTTCTTTTTGCTACTCCAGTGAGGTGTTTTTCGCTTCCTTATATTTCCAAATCACTGTTTTGATTCTCAGCTTCATCTACTCTATTGTTGATTCCCTATAAATTGTCTTTCATTTCAGTTAGTGTACCCTTCATTTCTGACTAATTCTTTTTTATGGTTTCCATGTCCTTTTTAATGCTGTTGCAGTTCTCTTTTAAGTTCATCTACCCTTCCTGTAAGTTCTTTGAGCATCCTTACAACCAATGTTTTGAACTCTGCATCTAGTACATTGCTTGTCTCCATTTTGTTTAGTTTTTCCTTTCTGGAGTTTTACTCTGCTTTTTCATTTGAGACATGAATTTTTAAAAATCCTCAGCAGAGGACATGCTTATTGATATTAGAGACAGGGAAAGGGAGGGAGAGACAGAGGGACAGAAACATTGATGTGAGAGAGAAACATCAATTGGTTGCCTCTCAAGTAAGCCTTGACCTGTGACTGAACCCATAACCCAGGCATGGGCCCTGCTGGGAATCAAACCTGTGATCTTTTGGTTCACAGGACAACATGCCAACCAACTGACCCTCACCAGCGAGGACAGGAAACATGCTTCTTTGTATCCTCACTTTAGCTGCCTTCCTGTGTTTGTTTCTATGTACCAGGCAGAGCTTCTATGTCTCCTGGGTTTGGAAGAGTGGCCTAATGTAATAGGTGTTCTGTAGGGTGCAGTGGCACAGCCTCCCCAATCACCCAAACTCCACACTTCTGGTGTGCTCTCCTTCTTCTGTGGACTGTGTACCCCCTCTTGTTATATTTGAACCTTGATCGATGGCATGTCAATGGGAGGGTTTTACCCCAGGCCCACTAGTTGCAAGTACGGCTCTGAATACTGGAGAATCAGCTACGTAGGAGCCTACCATAGAGAAGAACTTACTTCAGTCATGCTCTGATGCCCACTGAGTCTTCCCCTTGAGTATGTCTCTTGTGGAGGTCATTGGGTGGTGCTTTGATGTAGTCTGAAACTGTCCACCAGGTGTGCTGTCTCTGGGGCTCCCAGGAGGTGCTAGTCAGTAACTGTCTGTGTTCTACCTGGGGCTGATCTGCAGATGGCTGCTACTTGTGCTGGGCTTGGAGGTGCCCAGGAGATACCAAGCTGAGAACCAAGGCCCCAGTGCCAGCTTCAGCTATTGTTGGGCCTGGGGATACTCAGCAAGAGGTATAGGACATGCTGAGGCCATATGCTACCTGTTTGAAAAATTTTAGTAAAATCTGAAGCATGAGCCAAGATAGGCTATTTGTATGGAAAAGCCATTGGAAACAGCTTTGGTGGGCCTGCAAATTGGTAGGGTGGGGCATCAGGGAATCACTAAGGTGGGTCAGATGGTATGAGCCAGGTTAATGGAGTCTCATGTACATTGCCTGCCTGTTCATTCTGTTGAGGTGGGGCTCAGGAAAAAATCAACGGCCTCTGCCATCACTTCTGTCTGGGAGAGAGCTGCCTTTCTAGCTCTTACCCTGATGCCAGACACTTCAATTCCAACCTGCATGTCTTTGGTGCCTTTCAAGCAGCTGCCCCAGTGTTGGAGCTCAGAGTGACTGAGCCTGAGTATGTCTGTGCATGGGCCCTTTAAGAGAAGCTGCCTGGGCTCTGGCCAGATGGCCCAGTTGGTTAGAGTGTCATCCTATACACCAAAAGGTGGCAGATTTGATCTACTGTTAGGGTGTATATGGAAGGCTGTCTCTCTCTGTCTCTGTCTCTCTTCAAATCAATAAAAATGTACCCTTACGTGAGGATCTAAAAAAAAGGGAACTGCCTGGGACTCCTGTAGCCCTTGGCCTCACTCAGCCAAAATCCCCACTGTTTTTATAGCTAGAAGTTACGGGGGCTTCTTTTCCCAGTACTGAAACCCCTCACTCCTCTGAACCGGACTTTTGCAGCTGAGATATCCTTCCCGATTTTTATCTACTACACATGCATTTGGGGCCAGCTAGTTCTTGTGTCTCTGTCCTTCCCACCACCAGTCTTTATATCTTTAGTGTAGGACTTCTGATGAGCTAGATTTCAGGTGGTTGTGAAAAATGGTTATTCTGTAGTTTAATTTACTTTTGATGTGGTTGTGGATTTGAGTACTGCATTTATCTATACCACCATCTTGACCAAACATTTATTTATCTTTAAGTAATACCTTCATGAAATTTTTCCTTCCTTACCAGCACCTGCTGGTGACAAGTTACCAAACTGCCTTATTAAACTATAGCATGTTAATGCTTATTTTCTTTTTGCTATCTAAGTGTACCTACTGTTAAAATTAGTAGGCATTGTGATGGGAAACTGAGATGGTAATAAAAGCCCTAACATGCACATTTGAACTTTTCTGCTCATTTTTAACTCCTGACTGAGCTAGCTTTACTTTTTGCTTGCTCTCTCAGTTCAAGCCCTGATCAAAAGCCTATCACTTACATCAAAGAAATATGAATGGGCCTGGCTGGCACTAGCTCTTGGCACAGTGCATTCTGCACTCTGTCCAAGTAAACCATGTAGAAAATGGCCTAAATGGTTCATTACACATCCATGAACTGGACCTATAAATACTTAAAATAGTTGAGTGCTATTCTTATACAATAGCAAAGCCTTTAAGTTCAAATGCTCAGTTTAGTGTTCTCTAAAAGACTGACTCCCAGGAGCCTCTTTTCTCTCACTCTGAAAATCAGCTTTGTCTGCTGAATGGAATTGCAGTTTCTTTGTCTCTCCTATCACTGGCCAGGCAAGGCTTGGTCTGAGTCCAGATAATTTGGGTTTAGAATGCTGCTTTAGTGTTTAGAATTCAAACACAGTTGTTCAAAAAGAAAACACAGAAATTACTAACGTCTGACTCACTAATATGAACAAAATGTATATCACTACATTTCAGGATTCACATTAGGGGAATAAGAATGATTCTGAAGAGGAAACATCCTTATTCTATAACTGTCTATGACTAAGGAATCTTGAATTAGTGAAATTTAACCCAAGACACTGAGAGTTAGAAAACCAGGATCCTTGGTTCTATTTCAAGTTGCGTCTTTGAAGCTCTTCGACATGTGATATCTGCTTGCCTTTAGAAATGGTTGCAATCTGTCCTCCAGAGAGGATCAATGGGGAAAACTTCTAAAACATTTAAGCTTCTTAAGCAAAAAGACTAGATAAGGATAAGGATTATCATTAATATTTCATTAACTTTCAGGCCACAGCCTTAATAATATAATGTAGCATGTTAAACATAATTAAAAACATTACATAATTGAAGTGAATGTCCATGCCATTTATGGTAGATTGATAGCAATAAAGTGGATTTTAGAAAGGAAAAATCTTATGCAGTTTGAAAGCTAAAATATTTCAGATTTTAAAAAAAATTTCTCTCTACTAGATAGGAAATGAATTCAGTTTCAGAACAAGTTATTCTTAAAGCATGGTAAGTTCAAACTTAGCATAATTTTCAGGATAGTTAAGCCTATGACTGGTGTGGCCATACCCTAAAGCAATAAATTGAGCTCCTGAAGGGCCACTGTGCTAATGCATGCCTGACAAGTCTCTTTAAGAAAATGTTTTTTAACCTCATTACTAATGAGTCATTACTGTCCATTCTATCTCTTTTTATGTTTAAGAAGACAAGCTATGAAAAAGCCCCATTTATCATTCTTAGCTTCTATTATCTTCAAGTCCCAGTTTTATTTATTTTTAATATTTTTATCAAAGAATTCACAAAACTAACTGCTGTCCCTTAAAGTTGCCTGTAGGGCTCCACTGTCACTTCACTAGGATGATCACCCTGATGGGGTCAGAGTTGGGTTAGGTGCTGAGGTCCTTTCTTTCCCTTTGGTTTGCTGGCTCTGACTTTGACTTTGCACTGTTTATGTTTCTGTTCAGCTCTGACTCTGCCCATTACTGTGTATCTCCCTCCAATCAGTATTTTCATCCCTTCTGATCCTGTCTTCTTACTTCAACGATCTATAATTCCAGCCTTTTCGGTTTCAGAAGATTTTCTGCCCTAATCCCTAATTTCATCTGATTTTTAGCTTTGTCTTTTGGCATCCCTAGCTCTCAATCCTCACTTGGCTTTCATGACCTTGTATGGAAGGCCACACTTTTCAATGTGTAAACAAAACAACCACAGACTTAACCCTGGGCAAGAGCTCTGGCTGTAATAACTCACGGGTCTCACCTGGGCTGGATCCACATCATTGAGCATAACTACAGATGTGCAGTGATAATCCAACACTAGTCTCCAGAAGTCTTTCACTGTGTTTGGCAAAGGATGCTGGGTGACTATAAAAGCTGAAGGCTGTTTATAGCTCTGCAAACACACAAGAAAGATCCAAATATAACAGGAAATGTAAAGGAGAGAAGCTGTTATTCTATCTACAAATTTGTGACATAAAACACTGAACATATTTAACAATTGTTGAATTCTATCACTTGTCAGTGCCAAAACAGACTAAGTATAAATTTATCTGCAGAACAGTAATGATAAAATATGTTCAGTCTAACACTAAGAAAACAATAGCATCTCATAAAATTTTCGCTATATCTGGTAAAAAAGCAATATTGGCCTTACACATAATTATTTTAATAAATGAAATCTAACTTTTTAAAAAAGATTTTATTTTTTATTTTTCAGAGAGAGGGGGAGGGAGAGAGGAAGAGAGGGAGAGAAACATCAATGTATGGTTGCCTTTCACCTGCCTCCAGCTTCGGACCTGGCTGGAGGCCTGGCCTGCAACCTAGTTATGTTGCCCTGGCCTTTGAAATCTAACCTTTAAATTAAAAAAATGCGTATAACTAAAACAATTCTTTTCCTAACAATTTTCTCTAGTCATTTATATGTTTGATGGTGTTACTTATTTTTGCCCTAAAATGACACACATGATTTTTTTATAGCTCTAAAGAGCTTCAAACAAGTTTAAGTACCCTTTTACTGACACCACACCAATAGAATAAAATTTCAATCTTAGCACTAAAAATATCCATTCACTGTTCCCATCAATTGAATAGCAAATGTGCATTCAGTTAGGAGTAAATAGACTGACAGAAAGTAATGAGTTGTGTACTATTTGTACTGACAGGCAATTTTACTCCATGTTAATTACTATCTAAATTAAGAGGAAAGGAACTAAAACAAAGTTGCCAACCCTGTGACCCCCATTTCACTGCCTTAGTAACCTAATAGCTATCTTTGGCCAGCAGGTTAAAAATTTACTTGCTCAGAGAATAAACAGGGGACATGTTTCATTTATCAATTCTTTGGGACTGGTAGTTCCCAAGAGACCAAGAATGTTCATGCTGACACAAAAACACATTTGGAATATAAAATGCACTGTGTTGAAAAAGTAGTTTCTGTCTTAAAACAAAACAAAACAAAACAAAACCCAACAATCCAAACCAAGGGTAGATGAGTTGAAGGAGAAAATCTAGCTAGGCTGCATTTGGTTATCTTCCCAGTTGCTCTCTCTTGAGAAAAGTCTTCCCATTTCCTTCAGAGGGAAAGGAGGGATGTAAGGGGCTTACATCCATGAGGGCAGCATTGATGTAGTTGCTGCTCTCCCCATCGATGGTGATGAGGAAAGGCAAGCAGCGGTCTGGGGGCAGAATGTCCATGCACCGGTTTTTCTCATGGTTCCGGGGCAGAAGCGCAATGCTACAGTCTTCTACACGTAGTGTCGGTGTTACCATGTTCAGGGTCTATGTGACAAAACAGACACATGGGGAAGAGAATGCCGGATAGCATATTATCTTAATTCAAACTTCAGCATATCTAAGTTTCTTCCAGCCTGAGTACAAAATGGTCCCTTCCCCTACCTTCCTCACAGCCCCACTTATACATAGTTATATTTTTATTTCTCTTTTCTCTCTTTGGATTTGGTCTACAGACAGTGCCCACTAGGGCTAGACACCTGGCCACTTGGGAGAAGGAGGCTGGGTCGAGTTTGGTCTAGAGCCAGCTACACTTAGACCGAATGTGAGTATGAGGAAATCTCTCTAAGCAAGTTCTATGAATGTATCTTGCTTGTTTTGGCTGCACCCACGTGGCATTGTGGGACAGCCTGGTGTCTGCTTTCAAAATGGGGAAATGGCGTTGCTAGACCAGTGGTTCTCAACCAGGTAAGTCTGACTCCATGGGGCAATGGCAGCATTCACACAGGTTTTTGATTGTTACAATTGATGTGGTGGAGGTCTTCTGGAATCTCGTTGTTAGAGGCCAGGGATGCTGCTAAACACCCTACATGACAGCCCCCACAGCAAAGAATTATCAAGCCTCAAATATTAATATTGCTGAAGTTGAGAAACTCTGTATTACCTCAATGGTTTAAAATCTGACTTAGATATACATATTTCTTGAGGAGCAAAGTCACATCATCGTCTCTCCCATTAGCATGACTTACCCGGAATTCCTCTTTAATTTGGCTTGAATTTGTCTGTGGATCCAGTTTGTTCATGTCATAATACAGAGACCTAACTTGGGAAGCAGGGATGGAGGTGTCTCCACACAGACAGGCTTCTAGGATGGCATCATGTATAAACACATATTGTTCCTGGGGAAGCAGATGGGACAGGTCAGGCATAGAGAAACCAAGGTGTTAACTGAGATATCTAGAGGAGGAGGAAGGCAGCCCCACATGGTCAAGAAGCTGGAGCAGAGTTCAGATGGAGAGAAATCAAGTGTGACTGCTTGGTCACACTTGACTGCTTGGAGGGGTTGTTCCCCACATGGCACAGCCAGTTGCTGAATGGCCTTGCATGACCATTTAATGGAGGAAGAGGCAAATGCTGTAATGCACAAGTATTGTATAGACTGATTAAAACCAGGTGGACACTGATAAGTACTAGAGCAAGCACTGCAATGCCAGAGTAACTATGGCTAAAATACTTCTGTAATTCTGATACCACAAGTTTGAAACTCAGTATTTTAGATGAGGAAATGAGCAGAATCTTATCTATGGATAATAAAAAGAAAATTTGCCAACCAAATTGATAATGCAAAGAAGGTCTAGGCAAACTTAACATCACTATGATGAAACAGTTCTGAATACTCAGAACTACTTATTTTGAAACATTAATATGATAATTATGGAAGTCCTTATGCATCTGGAGAAGTGCTCATTTGTACGTACAGTACGTTCTGAGTTTAAAAATGGGTCCCCTGATTTAAAAATGCACCAACTTTCCCTACAATTAATCATTAAAGTTTTACCATATGTAGTAACTTTTAATTATGTGAGATGCAAGAGTCTCATTACTTTTTACTTTAACTTCTATAAATAACCAGGACTCTTCATTCTCAAAAATAGCTCACTGCTATTAAACATCACCTCAAAAAGGAGTATCATGAGAAACCTGAAGCCAACATCATACTTAATGGACAAAAACTGAAAGCTTTCCCCCTAAGATCAGGAACGAGACAAGGCTGCCCACTTTCTCCACTTCTATTCAACATGGTCTTGGAAGTTCTAGCTATAGCCATCAGAGAAGAAAAAGGAATCAAAGGGATCCAAATTGGAAAGAAGGAAGTTAAACTGTCATTATTTGCAGATGATATGATAGTGTACATACAAAACCCAATTGGCTCCACCAAAAACTTACTCGACCTAATAAGCAAATTTAGCAAAATAGCTGGGTATAAAATCAATATCCAGAAATCAAAAGCATTTTTGTATACCAATAATGAAACAACAGAAATGGAAGCAAAAAAACAAATCCCATT
>PVIW01017683.1:0-13420 GCA_004026585.1 Noctilio leporinus
CTGTTTTGCTTGTTGTTAGTTTTGCTCATTATTGTCCCGTAATGGGTGAGATCATATGATATTTGTCCTTCACTGACTGGCTTATTTCACTAAGCATAATACTCTCCAGTTCCATCCATGTTGTTGCAAAGGGTACAAGTTCCTTCTTTCTTTCTGCTATATAGAATGCCATTGTGTAAATGTACCAAAGTTTTTTGATTGCTAGAAGGGGACATGAGGGAAAACCCAACAGATTTGAAACCTCAGCTCTGACATCCTTCAGCTCCTGTATCATGTTATTTAGGACTTTTCATAAACTGAGAGTAACAAATCGTATCTGTTTAAATCATTGCTGTTTGGATTCTGTTGCATTTAGCCAGACTCAATCCCTATCTAATACATATTGGGGAAAATACCTTTAGCTTTTAGATTCAGATGAGACCCGAGCTAAAATTTAGGCTCTATGTTGGAGTTTGATTATCTGTATTTGAGTCATGGTTCACTCAACCATTCAGTCTCAGCTCCCTTATTTGTAAACTGGGGAGAACATTATTTACATCTGATTCTTAATGAGGATTAACTGAGAGAATAGATGTAAAAGTGTATAGCATAATGTCTGGCATAATATCAGTGCTCTGTTAGTATTAGTTTATTTCTTTTACATGGCACCTTACAGCTACCATCTTTATTATTATAATTAGAGTTTATTGGACACCCTATTGGCATACTAGACCTGAGTAATTCTGATAAGGTTCTCAGTCTATCACCAACCACTTATTACTGAGGTCAGTTCTTTACTGACCTGTCATTTCATGAAGCCATTCTACACAATGTGATATAATAAAGTAACAAAGAAAACAAGTGTTGCAGTTGGTTCCCTGGGTAGGAGACCAGGAAACAGGATGTAGCATGCAGGATGTTTATTCAGGAGTGAATATCTTTCAATTCAACCCCTGTAGAAAGGAGTGGAAAAACGTAAGACTGAGCAGAGGGAGAAGTCCAGCTGTGATGCAGGCCCAGTGACAGTTTCTACTGACCCTACAGAGAGTGGTGGAGCAAATGCAGACTGAACTGAGAAGGCCAGGCATTTGTTATACCACATGGATCAGACATTGGGTGCAGACCACCCAGGGAAGGGTCATGACCTTGGCAAGGCTTCTCTGCAGCTGAGGCAGACCTTGAAGAGGCTGACAGCTGGAAGCTGTCTGTCTAGAGTAGTCCCAACAGCTGGAACAACACATCCTTCATTGAAGAAGGATTGAGTTAGAGGTTTACTTCAGTGTCCACAACAGATAGGAAGAAAAAACACAGTAATGGAAAATCACATTGATGAAACTTTAGTATAAACTAACAAAATATTTTTTTTTACATATCACAGGCAACAGTGGTTCTAGTTCCTGGCTGGAGGAATTTGTAATGCTGTTTATTTATTTATTTTTTTAAGGAAATGACTAGAAACTAAGCTTTATTTACACCACTTTTTCCTCATCTTCAGAAATTCCCAATCTTGGTTTTGCTTGCTTGAAGCATAAGAACTGGATGGTGCCGATAGTTTTAGAGATGAAAGGTGTAGGAGACTGTATATAAAATTCCCCACTGTTTTGGATGAATCAGATGGTCATTTAAGCCAAATTAATTATTGCTGTTATTAGTCTGAAATTAGTCCACACATAATGAATACATATGACATTTAAATCACTGAACAAAAGCAATTTATAGACATCACCTCATATAATTTATGCAATTATGTTAGAAGTTTGGAGTTGTCACCTTATTTTCTTCATTTCTTCTGTCTTGGTGGAATTCTTTACCAAATTCTTCAGTTGTCTAGAGTGAAGATAAAAGTAAACAAACACAACAATAAAAGGGGAGATAAGGATGTATAATTATTTGTTTTATAATTTATGTAGCTCATTTAATGGTTCAAAAATATAAAATGCTTATTCTCCTAAAATCAAACAACACACATCTATGTGCTCCTTATTGATGTTGGGCTGTGAAGGTAGAGGCTAAAATGAGACAGGTATTCTGTCATTAATCAGTTTTGCTTATTGAAATCAGGCTCAAAGTCGTTGCCAGAAATATTGCTTGGCAAGAACATTTCTCTCTAGTTCTCTATTTCTGCCTCTGTGTCTTTATTTCTCTTGTCTTTCTCCCTGTTTTTGATTCTCCATCCTTGTCTCCCTGTTTTTTTGTTACTGAAGCCAGAACCAATTCAGGTTCTCATCTCCTGAAATAAAAGAATTTAGTTCAGGGATGCTGAACATAAAAATAAGATTTATTTCAGCTTTGCAAAGGTAAGAAACTCTGGAAATCAGAACCAGAGAGTCTCACCTGAGTGTGAATGCTCAGGCTTTCTATCGGGGGCAGGGGGTAGGAAAAGGCTCTTCCATTTTGGCATGAATTTCTATGGGTACAGTAGGCTGACAGTTGGTTCTTGTTATATTCTCCCCATAGGAGCATTCTAGTCTTGTTTTTCTTCTTTAAGCACTGTGAATAAGCTCAATAAAAGGTAGTTGTTTATTTTGTGTTTCTTAGGGATCCTATGCTTGTAGCCAACTTTAGATTCCCCTTCCATCCATTCTCCTAACACCTGTAGTATCTCACAACTGCAAGAAGCATCGAAGGAAGATCCCAGGTCTCAGTGATTTAAAGCTGTATATTCTCTGGTTAGGGAGGAGAGGTATAAACTATTTGCTGTCAAGTGTCCCTGGTTAGGGGTGATAATGTCTTGTGATTCACCAGCTGGATGTAGGTTGCTCAAACTGTTTGCCCTTATTTAATTTTCTTGTCTCAGTTTCCCCATTCCACTTGCCCAGGAAGTTTTTTAGCTACTTACTATCCTGTCTCATTTCTGTCACTCAGTCCATATATGTTTTTCACTTTCCTTTCTGGCTGTTTCTTTACTCTCCTTCCTTCCCCTCCCCTTCTCTTCTCCTTTCTCCTCCCCCTATCTTCTGTCTCCGTGTCTTTTATCTCCTTGTGTACCCTAGGTTATCTCTGTTCCTGCAACACTCTCTCTATGCTTGTCTTTATCTTGTGTTGTTGTTTCTTTTCTCAATAATGTATAGAGATTCACTAGGAAATGTTTTGCTTCTTGAGAGATCATCAGGTCTTCTAAATTAAGTCATTTTGTTAAAACATTTTCTCATAATAACCATAAGCAGAAGACAACTGATTAAACAGGAAATGAATATTTAATGATAAATCCCTGAACACTTCATTTTGTAGAGCCATTTATGTTTTAAAACTCATTAGTTTATTCCTGCTACATTTCTGTCAAATGGGCTTCTGCATTAACCCTTCCCAAAGAAGACAGAAATATAAGTGAGACCTCCTAGACTCTGCAACAGGATGGGCCTGCCATCTTTACTTACCCCCATGCTTTATTTTATTTTATTTTATTTTTATTTTGGTATGAGTTAACAGCTAAGAATGGTGTTTACATTTTTTAAAAGGTTAAAAAAAAAAAGAAAGAAAATGTAATGTGTGCCAGAGACCTTATGTGACCTGCAAAGCCTAAATGCCTGCTCCACATAGAGAATTTTGCATGGGAGTAATCACACCTGTGATTTCTCTAGGACATGTGAAGCATGCCACAACAACTTATTCCACACTCTCTGTGATCAGGTGCCCAAGAAGCAGAACCTGAGACAGGGATGCTTGTGTAACTGGTTTAGTGAGAGAGTGTTACCCAATGAAACCTAAAATGGAATAAGATAATCAGGAGAGGGCAAGAAAAGAAGCCAGGCAAAGATGTGGGTTTAGCTGTAGTCTAGTCTCAGCTTGATATCACAGGGAGCTCTGTAATGCGAAGCTGAGGCAAGGGGGCTGGACTTTAATACCCTAATATCAGTTAGTCATTAGTAATGGGCTGTGGGAAAGGAAGAAACTTTCTTTTACCCTTCTAGGATCTTCCGGCTGGTCTAATAACCAAATTAACATGAACCATATTAACAAGAGAAAATAACCATCTTTAATTACATGTGTACATATCAGAACCCCAGACACATAAGAGAGTCAGAGACAGAAATGAAAAAACGAGGTATATGTAATATTCTGAACAAACGATGGAGTAAGGCACATTGGGGGAAGACATTTATTGCAGGATGATAATACAAGATGTTCAGCAATACAAGCTTGCTCAGCCATATACAATAGATAGGTCAAAAAGGTTATCTCTGATAATCTCCTGCTATGGGCAGGGCCCCTAATTTAAGTCTTCTAGGCAGTTAAGGCGGGGAAGGCAGAAGTTTTTCTTGAGCCTGAAGGGTGTTGGCTGCCTTTACATAAAACAGTGCACTTACGACAGAGGCACATCTTGAGGTGGGTGACTAGTTCTGAATCCCTACAAGGCCTACTCCCAGAAAAGAGGTCTGCGTAAACTCCAGGCATCTTTGCACAAGGTAGCTCTTGCTAACTTAGCTCAATTCTCCAGAGGTGGGTGAATTGTGAGCTGTTAGCAATTAGTATTTATAGCAGCTGGAGAATGGACACAATAACCTGATGAGGTAGATTTGGGCAGGGAGGCAACAGTAACTACTACACAAATGACATTGCAAGTAAGGAGGCTAAATCTTACCTTATTCCTGTTGTTGGCAGGTTGAAGCTTCTCCTGTACTCCATAGGAGACCTTGAATCTGAGAGGATGAGTGGGAAGGGCTCCAGCATCTTATTTGCAGATACACAGTCAAGAAAAGAGTATCAGCCTTACAAACATGTGTGAAGCCTGCTCTGCTTTCTATATTAGAGGATGAAGAGTAACAAAATATCTGAGCTGGACAGGCTTCAAAGGTCATCAAATCTAATACCTTCATTTTAAAGAGGAGGAGAGATTGCACAAGGTGCCACAGCTAGCAAGCAACTGATTTTTATTACTGCATCCGTGCTTTCTAATTTCTATTACAGGGCATTTTCCACCATTCTATGATGCATCTCTGGGCTGTGTACCTAACAACATAGCATTGTTAGTGCTTCTATGTTTAAGGAAAAGGAGGAAAATTATCAGTTAATTTTATCTGCCATTTAATCTATTAACCAATTTTGCTATGACATGTGAAGTGATTCTTAAGTTGCTAACTAGTATGTTTTCAATATTTTTTTAAATTTTACTTTTAGATTTACAGAATTATTGTGAAGATGATACAGAGATTTCCTATATACTACATATGATTTCCCCTGTTGTAATATCTGGGGTGTGTGTGTATGTGTTATAATCTTTATTAAGTTAAAACTGGTTCATACTGATGTCTTGAAGTCTAGTATACAACTACATGGATCACATCCATGTAACTACATTCTTAGTTTCTGTAATGGAGGAATTCCAAGTCAAGGAGCAGCACTTGTGCTCGTGATATTCAAAAAAAAAAAAAAAAAAAAAAACCACCCAGAGGACCAGCAGATGTGGACATGCCATTTACTGCTCGTGTTACAGTACAGCACTGATGACAGTGGATTGGACAAGAGACCACACCCTGCCCCTGGCCTTGGCACTACTTATAGGGATAGGAAGAGAGTAATGACAGTGGAGGGAGCAGCACTAGCACATGAAAGCTCTGCATTGTTATGATGGACAATAGGGCCTTGAGAGGGTTGGGACATCCAGATACAGATTGTTTTCTTCCTTCCTTATGGCTACTGGCCAGGCAACCATCTGTTCTCTGAGGTCTTGGAGGGGCCATGTCCAGAATTACTTCACAGCTTCCTTCCCTGTAACCTCCCATGCAAAGAGTCAGATCTTGCTTCTGCTGTCTGCCATTCATTTACTTAATTCTAGTATGTATGTATGTATATTATTTTAAGAATTGTTAACCCATAACCCCATGGTAAACATTTTTATAAACTAGAGCACAGTGGCTAAATACAGCTTTCCTTTGCTTTTAGTTTTATAAACTTAATTCATTTCCAAGTTGACTCCTCTGGTCAGCACCTTTTCACTCACTTCCTTCAGTGAGGCTATTTCAAACTTTCATAATACATTCTGAGTCCTTTGTCAGATTCTGCATTCCATTCTGGGAGCCTAATCGCCCAAATGATTTCTTTTTTAATTTGCACCTATTAAGGCTTACTCTTTGTGCCATAAAGTCCTATGGGTTTTGACAAATGCTTAAGGTCTTATTTTTACCATTATCATACATTCCGGAAAAGGCAACACTACAGAGGCATTAGAAACATCAGTGGTTTCCATGGACTTGGGATAAGAGATATGAAGATTAAATAGGTAAAATACAACATCTTTTAGAATGATATAAGCAGAATTCTTTCTGTCTCTATTTTCTGGAAGATATTGTGAAACATTATTATAATTTCTTCTTTAAATATTTGGTACTTTTCACCTGTAAATCATCTGGGTCTGGTACTTCCTATTTTGGAATTTTTAAACTATTAATTAAATTTCATTAATAATTCAAAGCTATTCAGTTTGACTGTTCCTCTTTTATGAGTTCTGATGGTTTGTGGTTTTCAAGGAATTGGTCCATTTCATCTAGTTATCAAACATTTGGGCATAGAAATGTTCCTAGTATTTCTTTATTATTCTTATAATATTCATGTGATTATTTATGATGCACCCCCTTTCTTTTCTGATATTGGTAATTTGAATCTTCTTTCTTTTTTCTTGGTTCCTTGTATATGTGTTACCAATTTTATTGATGTACGAGGTCTGTTCCAAAAGTATCGGCCATGCAAACTGTTTTAATTATATTGATATTGGCTCAATACTTTTGGGACAGACCTCATATTAGTTTCACTGATTTTCTCTATTGCTTTTAGTTTGCAATTTTACAGATTTCTACTATAGTTTTTATTAACCTTTTCTACCTCTTGCTATGTCACTCCTTTTTCTCTTCTTTCCTAAAGTTTAAGCTTGCCTTATTTATTTTAAATCTTTCTTCTATTTAAATATATATGTATTTAATGCTAAAAATTTCCCTTTAAGCTCTGCTTTCTCTGATTCTCACAAATTTTGTCAAGTTGTAATTTCAAAATATTTTATATCATGTTCTTGAGACTATTCTTTGATCCATCTGTTATTACAAACATGTTGCTTAATCTCCAAATAGTTTTGAGATTTTTCCAGGTATCTTCTCTTATTGATTTCTCTTTCAAAGTCCATTGTGATCTAAGAACATACATTGTATGAGTTTCACTCTTTTATTTTTTTTTAAAGATTTTATTATTTTTAGAAAGAGGGGACAGGAGAGAGGCAGAGAGGGAGAGAGACATCCATGTATGGTTGCTTTTCACCTGCCTCCAACTACAGATCCGACTAGAGACCCGGCCTGCAACCTCGTTATGTGCCCTGGCTGGGGAATCAAACCTGCGACCTTTGGGTTCGCAGGCCGGCGCCTTATCCACTGTGCTACCAGCCAGGGCCTGAGTTTCACTCTTTTATATTTGTTAAGATGTATCTTATGGTCCAGAATTTAATATATTTGGGGGAATATTTCATGCAAGTGTGAGGAGAATGTATATACTACTGATTTCGGTTTGAGTATTCCATTAGTTTCAATTAGATCAAGTTGATTGATATTGCTGTTCAAGTTAACTGTATCTTAATTGATTTTTTACCTGCTTGACCTACAAATTACTGACAGAGGTATTGAATTCTCCAAATACAATACTAGATTTATCTGTTTTTCCTTTCACTTTAATCAGTTTTGGCCTCATGTATTTTGGTACTCTGTTAAATGTTTGGTATTGTTAAGTCTTTTGAAGAATTGACTACCTTTCTTTATTCCTGATTAAGTTTCTTGTTCTTAAGTCTACTTGACTTCATATTAATATAGCTGTACTAGCTTTCTTGGATTAGTGTTAGCAAATTATATTTTCTCTCTTTACTTTTAAACTATCAGTTTTAACATTTAAAGCAGATTTCTTATTCAGTTTTTCCTTTCAAGAAAAGTCATTAATGTTTAGTGTGCCCGGTTATTTTTCTTGTTGTAAGGGTTGGATTGATGATTTAGAAGCTTTTTAAGTGTCAGAGCTAAGGCCAGAAGTCCTACTAATCTTAAAAACAACACATTCTTGCTTTCTTCTTTCTCTCCAGACAGTATGAAAACTCTTCCCTATTTTTCTTGCAACCTCTTTCAGAGGGCCACCTCAGCAGAGCTATTTGACCTTTGGGAAAACGGCTTTCCTCTTTATTTCATAGTCATCTGATTCTTAAAATTCACTTAGAAATCCTGCTACTTCTGACAGCTGGTCCCAACAATAAAGTCAGTTTCACTCATGCCTTTGTGAAACATTCATATATACTTCCCTATAAAGATTTTATTGTGTTTTCTTCCATTGTGGCTTTCTTTGGAAGTTCTGCAGAGTTTCAGTCAAGTTGTATGATTCCCTAATTTAAATTTCTTCTCATGATGTCCTGAAGCCCAGACAAGTAAGAATTAATAAATGGGTTACCTTAAACAGGCAAACTAGGTTAGGATTGGCTACTGTGAAAAAATTTAGTAGGCTTTATGGTACGCAGGCCACCTAATGTCTGGCCCAGGGGTAATTGAAGCAGGAAAATGGTGTCTCAGAAGTGTAAGTGTAGCCATAAAAACAAGAAGTTAGTAGATTTTGGGTTTTGGGTTGGTTCATTGACATATAAAGGCAGGCTCCTAGGAAAGTGTTTTGCTGTCTCAAAGAAGTTACAAATCACTAACCAACCATGGGAGAGGCAGTCTATCCCTACTAAGCAAAGCCCCAGTTATCAAAATATTAGAAATAGAAAGTAGAAATCTTTAGGTTTTTTTTTTAAGATTTTATTTATTATTTCCAGAAAGAGAGGAAGGGAGAGAGGCAGAGAGGGAGAGAAACAGAGAAACATCAATGTATGGTTGCCTTTCACCTGCCTCCAGCCATGGATCTGACTGGAGACCTGGGTTGCAACCTGATTATGTGCCCTGACTGGGGAATCGAACCAGCGACCTTTGGGTTCACAGGCCGGCACCTTATCCACTGTGCTACCAGCCAGGGTAGTGAACTAAAGTTTTTATTTCTCTGGATTAAATGCCCAAGACTGCAATTGCTGGGTCCTCTTATATGATGTCCTGCACAGATCATGATAGTTCACAAATAACAGTATAAATTGTCATATAACCAGATGTATGGCAGGAGGCAGACCAGAGTTGGATAGGCCAGGGTTGAGCAGCATTTCAAGAACATGGCTTTGAAAAAAACAGACAAAGGTCTGTCCCAAAAGTATCAAGCCAATACCAATATAATTAAAACAATTTGTGTGGCTGATATTTTCAGGATAAAATATATATATATATATATATATATATATATGCTGTAAAACCTAATGAGTTGGGTCTTTACATCTTGGCCTCAAGATGCTACCTCAGTATATATCAATTTGTATTGCATGGGTAAGCCTATAGAAGAGACACTGGGAAAGTAAGTATTTAACTTCATCAGGCTCTCTAGAAAGTGTGCTAGGAAGGAGTTGAGAATGACTTTAAAGTAATGCATAGTGACACACTCTGCTGACTGGCTTAATGAAGTTTCAGAAATGGTATACTCTCTCATTTAATTATAGCCTTAACTCTCTAATGTAGAAAGGGAAGTTGAACAACCTGATATGGATTGAGGGAAACTGATATCACAATTTTTCTCCATTCTCATCTTTTAAGACCTATTTCCCAATTCTCCTCTATGAAAGTGGGCCACCACAGTCTTTTTTCATAGAGAAATTCTTATTTTCTAGATCACTCATTAAGTATGTATGTATGTCTGTTTAGGTTCTATAATAAGCAGATGGTTAGACAGAGTTAGAACAGTAAGTGGTTATTGGAAGATAATGTTAGTGAGAGATAAAAGAATTGGACAGAAAGAGTCTGACTATGAAGCAGATCTAAGCTTTGGACAACATAATAGGGAACTCTTGAAAAAAAGATTGCCCATTAGTAAAGTCTTCTAATAGGCAGGGATTACCAGTCCCTAGTGTTCCCACCATGATCATTCACTCGCTGGGAGATACTTGGGAAAACCATCAATATGTTTCAAATGATGCAATGAATCCTGATAGTCTCACAGATGGAGGCTGTCAACTAACTGTTTCTTTCACAGTTGGATGGTAAGTTCTTTCTTGAAGGGAGAGCTGGATGGTGTATCTCCATAGCTGTAACTAAATGATGTATTAGTAATGTTAATTATCAAACTGTCTGCAAGTTCTAGTTGAGGCTGTACTATGTGTAAACTGATATGCTAGGCTATTTGATGATTTTGGGAAGTATAAGACACTTGCTATGTTGGTCATCTTCTGTTTTCTTTAGATTCATTCTTTAGCCTTCCCCACCTTGCTCTGCTCTTCTGAGCCTGATCTATATGAAATGTACCACAGAGTTCCAGTCTCCTTTTGTTTCCAATTGGATATAACTAATGAGGAGCCTCAGCAACAGAGTCAAGGGAGGGAGAAGAATGAGCAGGGAACTTCTGCCCATGGACTCTCATTTTTTAGGTCATATAGGGTTGGTTATATCCCTTGCCCTAAGTCACTGTTCTTCTTAATATTGTTTTGTATAATTTTCTCTTCTTCCAGGTACCAATATTTATCTCTTCATTTCCTCAGGCATAAGGGTAGAAATAACTACAACTATCTGTAATAGTGCTAATAGGTTCTAGCACTACTCTTTGAAATTTCCCTATACCCTGTGCAAACCTTTGTTATCAGATCCTTTGTAAATCAAATCTTCTTAAATTATCTTAATTACAGTGTGCTACCTGTTTTTAGTTGGGACCCTGGCTCATGCACTTGCTTTTTTATATGCATATGCCATTCTACCTAATTAAATAGATATAAGCAACTTGAGGCAGAAGCTTGCCCTGGATTATTAATAAACAAACATCTTTTATCCAATATTGTTTCTGTCATAAATACTTGTTTATTTCTCCATTTCTCCATTCAGTTAAACAAAAATGCACTTAGTGCCTACTGTGTGCCATGTGCTATGTTAGTTACTGTATGCAGAAATATTGGTTCAGTTCTCAAAGAGAAGCCTAGAACACAGGCAGGTTATAAAGTATAGTCAAATGACAAAAGAGCTGAGATTAAATATACCAAGTTGAAGTATGAGCACTGGAAGACAGTGTGATCATTTTTTAAGAGTTGATTTTTAAGGCATTTATTTGTTTAATTAATTTGAATTTATTGAGCCAACATTGGTTAATAAAATTATATAGGTTTCAGGTGTACACTTCTATACTACAATATCTGTATATTGTATTGAGTGTTCACCACTCATAGTAAAGTCTCTTTATATCACCATTTATCCCCCTTATACCCTCTTCTACCTCCTCTGAGAGTGTGATCATTTTAAGACAGAAATCTAGAAAAGGATTTGCAAAAAAAGTGACTCTTGAATGAGTTTTGAGAGAGACAGAGATCACCAGATAGAAAGGGTAAAAAGAACTATGATCAGAGGCTCAGGTTCCATGTGGTTAAAGAAAAGGATGAAGAGAGAGGCAACCCTAAGAAAGCTTGTAGAAGATATGTCATAAAGTCATAAAGGGCACTACACTTCATGCTAAAGATCTTGGATGTTATTCTGTAGACAATGGAAAGCTGTCGAAAGGCCCATTCAGGGGAATGAGAATGGCCAGATGTATTAAGGAAGGTAAATCAGAGAAAAGGGAGGTTCACAATGAGATCAGTTTAAGTGGCTACCGCAATAGCTCAGGTGAGAAGGGAGGAAACCCTGAGTTAAAATAGTGAATAAAAAGCCACTGTGGAAAACAGTATGGGGTTTCCTTAAAAAACTAAAAATGGAACTGCCTTTGGATCCAGCAATTCCACTACTTGGACTATACCCAAAGAATCCTGAAACACCAATTCATAAGAACCTATGTACACCTATGTTCATAGCAGCACTATTTACAATAGCCAAGTGCTGGAAACAGCCTAACTGCCCATCAGTGGATGATTGGATCAAACAACTTTGGTACATTTACACAATGGAATTCTATATAGCAGAAAGGAAGAAGGAACTCGTACCCTTTGCAACAACATGGATGGAACTGGAGAGTATTATGCTTAGTGAAATAAGCCAGTCAGTGAAGGACAAATATCATATGATCTCACCCATTATGGGACCATAATGAACAAAACTAACAACAAGCAAAACAGAACCAAATATATGAATACAGTGAATAGGCCTTCAATGGTCAGGGGGAAAGGAGTTGGTGGGGAGGGTAGAGGCAGAGGCAAGAAAGGGGAGCAGCTTAGACAAGAACCTAATATAAAGGAACCATGGATATGGACAACAGGTGGGATTGACTTTGGGGGGAATGGGTGGGTGGGGAGGGGGACAGAGGGGAGCAAAAAGGGGATGGATGTAATACAACAACAATAAAAAATTTTAAAAACTTAAAAAAATAATGATACTACTACTCCTACTGCTATTAATTACTGATGATGATAATAATAATATAGAAAGCTGGAGACTGATTTGAAGATGTTCTTGATTGAGTCACCCAAGGAAAAAGGAAGGTACTATCACTTGGGAAAGGAACTTTAATTCTTGAATGGCATGTGAATACCAGGAGCAGTATGAGCTTATTTTCAATTGTCTGTAATAATTCGGAAATAAATACCCTGACCTAATGGAGGTTGCTAAATTGGAATGAATGAGTTATCTTTCCTTTAAATTTTTCTGCATAGCTGTGTAGTGAAAGCATTTAAAAAAAGAATATCATACGGGGAAGAAACTCCATGGAAATAATATGTAAATAGAGTATTGCTTTTTAATTTTGTCTATTTCTATTTTTCCATCACACATGATTGCAATTTTGTCTCTACCATGGAAATAGCTTTTTCTTTTTTATTACTGGTAACTTAGATTTTTCCTTTGTGAAAATGAAGACATATAGCCTGAGGAAAAAAAAATAAAAACAATGGTACTTCCTATGACAAAGTATTGCATTTAATGGCCTATTATTTCAGTCCTGGCAGGTGTGACTCAGTAGATTGATTGGCAGGCCTATGAACTGAGGGATTGCTGGTTCAATTCCTGGTCAAGGCACATACCTGGTTGCAGCCAGGCCCCCAGTTGGGGGCCTGCAAGGAGCAATTACATATTTTTTTTTCCTTTTAATTTTATTGTTGTTGTATTACATCCATCCCTTTTTTTCTCCCCTCTGTCCCCCTCCCCACCCACCCTTTCCCCCCAAAGTCAATCCCACCTGTTATCCATGTCCATGGTTCCTTTATACTAGGTTCTTGTCTAAGCTGCTCCCCTTCTTTGCCTCTACGTACCCCCTCCCCCCTACCCCTTTCCTCTTGACCACTGCAGGCCTATTCCTTGTATTCATACACTTGGTTCTGTTTTGCTCATTATTGTCCCGTAATGGGTGAGAACATATGATACCTGTCCTTCACTGACTGGCTTATTTCACTAAGCATAATATTCTCCAGTTCCATCCATGTTGTTGCAAAGGGTACAAGTTCCTTCTT
>PVIW01017684.1:0-13422 GCA_004026585.1 Noctilio leporinus
GTACCAAAGTTTTTTGATCCAATCATCCACCGATGGGCACTTAGGCTGTTTCCAGCACCTGGCTATTGTAAATAGTGCCGCTATGAACATAGGTGTGGATAGGTTCTTATGAATTGGTGTCTCAGGCTTCTTTGGGTATAGTCCAAGTAGTGGAATTGCTGGATCAAAAGGCAGTTCCATTTTTAGTTTTCTAAGGAAATCCCATACTGTTTTCCACAGTGGCTGCACCAGCCTGCATTCCCACCAACAGTGTATGAGGGTTCCCTTTGCCCCGCATCCTCGCCAACACGTGTTGTTTGTAAAACCAAACTCTTAATAGAAAAAAAGAGTCTACAATCTCCTCTACAGAATCTCACTGAGCCTTTTCTTTAAAGCAGTTGTTTGCTAGTCCCAGAATAATCTTTATAAATCACTCCTGGTGCCCAAGGAAAGAAGTCTATAAATAAGTGTATTACTATACCTGTGTCGTATTCTTCCTCATCCCCAATGCTGAACACAGGCTTCACACCACGGTACGGTTTGCCTACTCTGTCACTGCTGCTCACATGCCTATAGTCAAAGGGTTTCAGGGGGAAAAGCATCACTGCATCACTTAAGAAGTTATGAAAGATTTTTACCAACTATCATTTGAATATTCAAACAAATGTAAATGTTCTTTGTTCACCCATATACAACCCAGTTTTAGGATAGCTACATTAAGGAAAATGAAACAAGATAAGGAAATATGTTAGCAAAAGTGACATTAAGAACTTTTGTGGCTAATATGTGGAGAAAAACGTGCACTCACAGTTCCAGGACGAAACAATGTAACAGATATTCTTAAATTTGTTTATTATTTGTTGGCTGTGTCCTTCATTTATAAATCATGGGAATATAAAGCTCAGTTATGTTCCATGAACAAAATTAAATCTGAGACATTTTTAATATTCATATTAAATCCAAGGCTTAGATCTGTGTGGCTTTAGAGAAGTTACTAAACCTCTCTGTGCTTCTGTTTTCTCATTTGTAAAATGATAATAGCTATCCTTTGTGATTATTATGAGAATCAAAGCAGTTAGTATTTTGGAAAGTTCTTGGAACCATGCCTAGCATATAGAAGTGCTAACATACATGTTTGTTGGACAATATAGATTATGGAGCCAAATGTTCAGATTCTAGGATTGCTTAGGGTTCTCATATGGTTGTCCTCCCAATTTTTATTATTGTTACTAGAAACTAATATTCTACTTTGTGTACCTAAATGTAGTAAACCATGAAAATGAATCTGCCTTTCCTTTTTAAGTGAAAGAAGCATAAACAACATGTAAACTCAAAGTTGGTAAGTTCTGGAAGAATTTTTAACATAAAAGTTGAATCTAATTACATTGCAGGTAATCTCAAATGAACCAAGAAGTAAAATGAACGTATTTCAACAAAATACTACATATTTCTGGGGAATAAAACACTGTATTATTTGTAGCACAAGGTGTGATGAAAAATCGTGCCTTCTTTTTTCCCTTTGGCATGTATCAAGAACAGTCCAAAGTGGGGGAAAAATCAAGTTACATGTCTTAGTCTTAGAGTTCAATTTTTCCAGATGATGAAGATCAAATATTTTAAATAATTTCCTAACACATTTCATTAATAAAAATCTTATCACAACCTAATTTTGTTGAGAATGGCTAAGTTCCATACTTTTTCCAAAACAACATTCTCAACAGAAAATCAATGCGAGTGTATAACTAGACACTCTTTGGGGATTATAATTTAGGTTATACAGAGCTTAAATTTTGATTAAGTTAAAATAATAAAATTATCTGATTTTACATGAAAATATGTCTAATGTACAATCATCCTGAAAATTATCAAACTATGCTTGCTTAAAAAAAAAAATTTAAACCTATGAAACTCAGATTCAGTTTTCTTACAAAAGGCAAACACAAAGATAATATATCCTTATCTAAAATTACTTCAGTGCCATCTAGGTTATAAAATTGTAAGATTTAAACTATTGCTTCTCTTAATATTAAAGTATAACAAAAACTGCTTACTATAACATAGAAAGTAATAAAAATAATGTAGTAAATGTTTGAAGCAGAAAAGTGTGAAGAGACAAATTAAAAAAAAAAATAGCTATTCATTTACAAGACAATGGAATTTTTATAAACAAAATTGCTCAAGATTACTGAGACGGCTCTTAAAATACTGGCTAAAGGCCTTGCTGGTGTGATTCAGTCGACTAGGCACCACCTGTGAATGATGGGAAGGTCACTGGTTCACTTCTGAGTCAGGGCACATGCCTGGCTTAAAGGTTTTTTACTTAATTTGTCAAGCTCAGAAAAAGCTAACATTTTACTAAATTTTATATTCAAAATAGATATAATCTTCTCTGCTTTTGGACCAGAGAAGATAATCTAAATTTTTTTAAAAATTAAGAATTTGGGAGAAAACTTGGGAGTTAAATTAGACTAATTTGTGGTTATATAATAAGAGATAATAGAAAGATGATTAACAAACATTATTTTAAAAGATGCAATTTCCTTTAAAATCGACTTAAGCCCTGGCTGGTGGCACAGTGGATAGGTGTCGTCCTGCGAACCCAAAGGTCACTGACTGGTTCGATCCACAGTCAGGGAACATAACCAGGTTGCAAGCCAGGTCTCCAGCCAGATCCTTAGCTGGAAGCAGATGAAAAGGTAACCATACATTGATGTCTCTCTCCCTCTCTGCCTCTCCCCCTCCCCCTCTCTCTAAAAATGGTAAGTAAAATCTTAAAAAATAAAAAATCGACTTAAAGTTATAATAGAAGCCCTGTAATTGGCATTGTTTAGGAAGTCACAGCAAATAAAAACAAGATCTTATCATTAAGTTGAGAATAAACTATTGGTTTTTAGAAATGCTACTTCTAGTCATTGGAAATACTGAAGCTGCCTGAGAAAAAGTCAAGTCCCCTATGCCAAAGCTTAAATTACATTCAAAGTATGACTAGATTTTCTTTTAAAAAATTCATAGGTATTTCTATGATTAATATCCTAATTTAAATTGCAGAAAAATTCTGAGTACAAAAATTATAAAGCTATAAACGAAGTATTAATAGACTTACATCTTAAGGAAAATCTTAAAATATTATAAAATTATATAATGTACATGAAATAACCAAAATCTTGAACCATGAATTGTGTCTTTTTTCCAGGTACTATAATTTTCTCTACCCTTAGGGCATGACACAAAGTAACTGATCTCCAAAGCTAATACTCTGCCAAGTCTGAGACTACATATTTTCTTTGTTTCACCTTCTTCTCTCTCAGAATAAAAGCTGCATCTTTATGAAGTTCTTGGGTCTGAATGTACTTGACTTTCATCTGAGGAATGGAAGATACAACAAAGCATGCAAGAAAAAAACTTAATGATCAAAGCAAAAGACAAAAAGAGATCAACATCACATGTACTCCTAAAAGCAGAATGAGAGAGTTTAGCATTTGAAACAGCTAAGCCAAGATAGCACGAGGCTTACAGACAGCATGAAGCATGCTAAAGGAAAAAGATGTTTCAACAAAGCTGGTCTACTCATTGGCTTACCGCTCTGTACATGTTCTGTCTGGCCAAGGAAGATTGAAAGACATTCTATAGCAAATTAGGCAGAGGACAGAACAAAATGATTATAAAAAACACAACAGCTTTAAAGCAAAAATATAGTATAATCAGTTTTTCTAAAACAGTGTACAGTATAAAGAAAATGTTTCAATCATCCAAAGTACAAAAATAAAAAAGAAGCCTGTTTTAAGTGACTCTTGAACAAAGAGAAGTCTTTTCAATTTAGAGTTAACACCATTTCATTTTAAAATAAAATTTTTAATGTTCATGCTATAAAATGTAGCAGTAATAGTCCTCTAATTCAGGATGCACTAATTAAAAGTAAAAAGGTTGGACTTTGGCGAGTAGACACACTTTAATGAGCAAAAAAATCCTTTCATGATAAAACACTTTAAAATTATTTATAAGTTGATCATTTCATACAACATACAATTCTTTGGATAGGTGAAAACAACCTAGTCTCTTCTTTACTAAATGGGAAAAATGTATTTTTATATGTGTATGTACTGTATTTTTAAAAGTGACAAATAAATTCCTGACATTTAGTTCTTAAAGTCAAATATTTCAACTCTCCTAGGATTTTATAATTAAGACATGAGAAATTAAATACTATAATGCATTTCTAAGAACAGGCTTGCTTAGAAACAAATTCTGCACTAAATTATTAGGTTAGCTTTGACCTTTAGGAATAAGAAAGATCATTAGGCTAATGTATAGAGGAAAAACATATTGTTCACTCACAGTTCCAACACAAGATAATCTAACAGATATTTTTAAACTTGTTTATTATTTGTTGGCTATGTCTTTCATTTGTAAATCATGGGCACATAAAGGTCCATTATATTTTGTGCACAAAATTCTACAAAGATCTGAACTCTTAAACTTAAGAAAGGGATTTCTGCTTCCTTTAGCATGACCAAATTCTCTAGGGTTTTTAAATTCCTGAAGCAGAGGAAGAGGTTCCTGCTATGAGATAACTGTGTTTGGTAGATGATTCCTATTCATTTGACATGTGGGAAGCAGTTACCATATTAAGTGTAAAACGTAAAATGGCATTTGAATATCTTTTTAATGAATGGCATAAATGGGAAGAATTGTTATTTGCAACTTTTTCTGAGCAGTGGGGAAAAAATGCAATCCATACACAAATTTTACAGCAATAAAGGACACCTCACAATTATAATGAAAACTGAAACCATCTAATATAAAAGGTACTTCACCATACTTTTCTAGAACACATTTGATTCAACTAATATTTACTCTAAAATACTTCTCTTCAATTTTAATTATTCATCATAAACTCATACCATATAAGCAACTCACCGGTCCACAGGCGTTGATGTATTCTCAATAAAACTGATAACTTTTTCCCGGACATTAACAGATTTTGTCTTCAAAGCAATAGTCATTTTATTTACTAGTGATTTCATTCCTCTATCATTTGAGCCATTAGAAGATTCACCCTGAAAAAGAGAAATTACTAAAGAATTCTCCAAATGATCAGCAGACACACTATTACTGAAGATTATTTAAATTCCTATGTCAAGGTTCTAATTCCCAGTATACCTTAGAAAGTAACTCTATGAGGAGATGGGGCCTTTAAAGAGTTAATTAGGTTCAAATGAGATCATGTTGAGTGGGCCCTAATCTGACTGGTGTCCTTACAGAAGAGAGGGAGATACCAGAGAGGCACCTGCACAGAAAAAAGGCCATGTGTGGATATAGCAAGAAGGTGGCATCTGCAAGCCCGGGAGAGGACTTAGGAGAAATTAAACCTGCCAACACTGAACCTGAACCTCTAGTCAGACCATGGAGAAAGAAAATTTCTGTTCAAGCCATACAGTATTTTGATATGGCAGCCCTACCAAGCTGATATAGTAGGTGAAACCATTTTAGGAATGGAAGGTAGAAATAAAAAATGAGGATATATATTGCACATACAAATGTGTCAGTATGAAATTACCTGCCTTATTCAATAAAAAATCAATTATTGACTTTTTCGTAACTCAGTCTATTAAAATGACCATAAGTATACCCAGGCACACCTTGGAGATCACCACAATGAAGTGACTATTGCATTCAAATGAGTCACATAAATTTTTTGGTTTCCCAGTGCATATAAAAACTATATTTACACTATGCTATTATCTGTTAAGTGTGCGATGGCATTAGGTCTAAAAAAACAATGTACATACTTGAACTAAAAAAGATTTTATTGCTAAAACATGCTAACTGTTATCTGAGCCTTCAGCAAGTCATTATCTTTCCTGGTGGAGGATCTTACCTCAATGTTGACAACTGCTGACTGATCAGGGTGGTGGTTGCTAAAGGTTGGAGTGACTGGAAATTTCTTAAGAGTAAGACAAGCAATGAATTCTGCCTTATCAACTCACTCTTCCTTTCATGAACAGTTTCTCTGTTGTATGCAATGCTACCCGAAAGCAGAACTTCTTTCAAAATTGAAGTTACTCCTAGCCCTGGCTGGTAGCACAGTCGATAAGGCCCCAGCCTGCGAACCCAAAGGTCGCTGGTCGAATTCCTCAGCCAGGGCACATAACCAGGTTGCAAGCCAGGTCTCTAGCCAGGTCCAGGTCCACCTGGAGGCAGGTGAAAGGCAACCATACATTGATGCTTCTCTCCCTATCTGTCTCCCTCCCTTCCCCTCTCTCTAAAAATAATAAATAAAATCTTTAAAAAAAAACATTGAAGTTACTCCTCTCAAACCCTGCTGCTGGTTTATGAACTATTAATATACAGAAACTATAAATTCATAGTTTATATAATTTTATAAACTATATATATATATTTTTTTTTCTTCTTTTTTTGGTTACCTCAACAATCACCATAACATCTTCACTAGAAGTAGATTCCATCTCAAGAAACCACTCTTTGCTTATCCATAAGAAGCACCACCCCGTCCATTAGTTTTATGATGCTGTAGCAATACAGTGGCATCTTCAGGTTTTACATCTAATTCTAGTTCTCCAGCTACTTCCACCACATCTGTAGTTACTTCCTTCACTGAAGTCTTGAACACCTCAAAGCCATCCATTGAGGATTGGCATCAACTTCTTCCAAATTCCTGTTAATGCTGATATTTTGACCTTTCCCATTCATCACGACTGTTCTTAATGGCATCTAGAATGTTGAATCCTTTCCAGAAGGCTTTCAATTGACTTTGCCCAGATCCATCAGAAGAATCACTATCTATGGCAGTCATAACCTTACGAAAGGCACTTCTTATATAGTAAGACTTGAAAGTCAAAATTAACCTTGACCCATGGACTGCAGAATGCATATTGTGTTAGCAGGCATGAAAACAACCTTGATCTCTTTGTATGTCTTCATCAGACCTCTTGGCAGTAATATTTGAAAGGAATCTCCCCCCCACCGCCCCCCAAGCAGTAGGTTTTGACAGTATGCTTAAAGTAATTCAGTAAAGCATGGTATAAACAGATATGCTGTCATCCAGGCTTCCTTGTTCCTTCATAGAGCATAGGCAGAGTAGATTTAGCATAATTCTTAAGTGCCCTAGGATTTTTGGAATGAAGTAAGCACTGGCTTCAACTTAAAGCTCACTAGTTAGTGCCTAATAAGTGAGTCAGACTGGTCTTTGAAGCTTTGATGCCAGACATTGACTCCTCTCTATCTGTGAAAATCATAGATGGCATTGTCTTCCAATATAAGGCTGTTTCATTAACATTGACAATCTGCTGTTTAGTGTAGCCACCTTCATTAACTATCTTAGCTAGGTCTACTAGGTAACTTGCTGCTTCACCTTGTACTTTTGTTATGGGAGTAATTTCTTTCCTTAAACCTCAACCTCTGCTATCTTCAAACCTTTTTCCTGAAGTTTCCTCACCTCTCTCAGCCTTCATAGAATTGAAGAGATTTAGGGTCCTGCTCTGAATTAGGCTTTGGCTTAAGGAATGTTGTGGCTGGTTTCATCTTCATCTTCTATCCAGATCACTAAAACTTTCTCCATATCAACAATAAAGCTTTTTTGCTTTCTAATCATTCATGTGTTCACCAGAGTAGCACTTTTAATCTTCTTCAAGGTCTTTTCCTTTGTATTTACAATTTGACTGTTTGGCTTTTGATTTAAAGTGAGAGAAGTGTGACTCTTCCTTTCACCTGGAATACTTAGAGGCGATTGTAGGTTATCAAATGTCCTAATTTCAATATTGTTGTCTCTCAGAGAACAGAGGCCCAAGAAGAAAGAGTGAGACAGATCGGGGAATGATCCAACATGTGCAGCAGTCAGAGCACGCACAATATTCAAGTTTGCTGCCTAATACAGGCACAGTTCGTGGTAGCCAAAAACAATTAACACCAACAGTATCAAAGACCACTGATAACACATATAATAATATGTTATTTTTCTCTTGGGTCTCTAATTTGTCATCCTGGTGTACCTAACGTAATGAGTATTAGTATAATTCTTTTTTTTTTTTAAGTATCCTCACTTGGGGACAGTTTTCATCACTTTTTAGGGGAAGGGACAGAGAGAAACATCAATACAAGAAAGAAGCAATTGGTTGCTTCCTGTAGGCACTCAGACTGGAGACCACATGCACCTGGACCAGGAACTAAATGTGCAACAGCCAAACCCGCAACCCAAGCATGTACCCTGACCAAGAATCAAACCTACAACCTTTCGTTTAAAGGATGATGCTCCAATCAACTGGGCCCCCCACTCCAGGGCAAGTGAGTATAATTTTTAAACTGTTTCACAGGATTGTTCCCATATGCTCTAGAGGGTAAGTTGGTGATTGGTATCAAAAGTTTCAGAGATGTACCAATCCTCTTCAGAATTTATGAGAAGGGAATAATCAGAAAGTGCCCTAGGATTTAGGTACTATTTGACAGAATATTTTACAGACATAAAAAAACAAAGCAAAACAAAAAAACATGCTTAAAATTTTTTTTTTAAATGCTAGAAAATGTTCAGTGAAAAGGCAGAAAATAAAATGTGTATATTCTGATCACTACTTTTAAAATAAAATACTAAAATACATGTGCATTAAAAAAGATCTGAAGAGTATTTTAAACTATAAATAGCAACTATCACTGACAGGGTTACAGGTGACTTTATACTTTTCATATTTATGTATGATACAATTAACATGTTTTTATTTTTATGAGAAATAAGTCATTAACTAAATACCAAAAAAAAAGTGTTTCTATTTCCAAATTCAAAACTAAATTACACTGACTGGAAATTCTTTGGTACTTTTGAATAAAATACATCTGTAAGATAGTTTCTTTGCCAGCCTCAATCAGTGTTTTTCAAATTGAAGGTAAAATTTTCAAAGAATACCCAAAGCTGTGGGCGGAAATGTAAATTAGAATAATGTTGAATAATTATTATTGATAATAATGCAGAATACTAAGGATATTAATAATCATTTGATCAAGTTATTCTACTTCTGGGACTAAATAATCATGACATGCAAATACACTACTACATAAAATAATTGTAAAAGACTTAAAGCAATGTTTCAATAATAGGGGACTGAATAAATTATATGTCCATATAATGGAATACTATTTTGAAAATCACCCACATTTATTAAATAAATGGTGATCTCACATGAAGAACTCATAAGATACCTAGAGGATCAAGTTGAAAACGAAGCCTTACTTGATGATAATTTGACAATAATTTGCTTTGACTTACAGAGCTAAAGATAAACCTCAATTAATACATCTAATGAGTTACAATTTTATAATAGCAACTATTAAATAGGTAAGTCACAGGTACGACACCTTACATTCACTGGCACATTTAATTCTCATGTCATCTTTATGAGGAAGGTTCTGTTATTTCTGTCTGTTGCACAGATGAAGAAACCAGAGCTGCAACAATCTTACTGAAGATTATGTAGAAAATACATTATAGAGACAAAATCTGAACACTTTGGTATGTTACACCTATAAGCCAAAGCTAATAACCATGACTCTCTACTATACTTTTCCTTCTAATTCTGTTTTAGAGAATAATCATTAGTTATATGAGGACTAGTACTTATTCAAAAAATTATTTAATGACATCTAATCTGACTGAGATGAAATACTGAAAACAGTGCGAAGAATATATAGTCCAAACATTTCCAAAGTAGAATGGAAAAATGGATTTATCCAATATAACAAAATCCAGTAATTACCTCTCAGTAACTAAAAATTAAATAAAATGGGACTGGCAATGGGTTCCTGTCTTCCTCTGCTTGACCCATTCTCAAATATAGGTGTACCAAAGTTCTAAAATAAGTTTGTGGGAAGGAAGAATAGACATGGTGTGCAGGAGATGCGGCTGTAAGCCTCAATATTATCCTGGCCCAAACTGATTGGAGAGTCCTAGAATAAGCTCATTCAAGATTGCCAATTCATTGTAGAACTCAGAATTATATCCATCAATAGATATTTTAGCTGGACCATAAAACTGTCACTAGGTGATGCCAAACTGCAGCTGGACAGGGAGAAACCTGAATTCAGTGGGCAGACCTCTGCACTCAGGCTAGTTCAGCCTTGCTGGCCTGCTGCATCATTTCATTAACTTCACAATAACATGACTCCTCATTCTCTGTGTTTGAAATAGCTTGACTTCATTTCTGTTATGGTGGGGGTTTTAGTAGTTAATCACATTTTTTGGGCATTTATCTGAATCTGGTAAATACCCAACACATACACTTACTTACATCAACAGAAGAACTGATACTGCTCCTTGAGCCTGAGGTACTAGCAATCCAATGGCCATAACCATTTTCTGGTCCATCCACATTAATGTCTGCCAAGTGCTGTTGCAGTGCTTAAGATAAACAAGAAGAAAAACAACACCTGACATTATTAACCCCTTTTGGAAAGATTCATTACCTGAGAAGTATAGTAAACATCATAGCTGAATGAAAAAGGATCCAAAGACATATCTATCACAGGTATTTCTTTCCGCATCTCTGAAAAGCAGTAAAGGACTGCAAGCTACAGAAAACTTTCCCCTCCTCTTCTCTTTCCTTCTAATTCCTCTGTACACATATGACTTCTTAACTGACCCTAAAGGTGACAGTAACTATATATGTAGACTTCCTATTTTCCTTTCTGGAAGGCAATCTTTCAAGTATTAATAGAGGGTCTCAGCAACAGTTTTTTTGTTTCCTAAGATTTTATTTATTCATTTTTTAGAGAGAAGAGAAGGGAGGGAGAAAAAGAGGGTGAGAAACATCAGTGTGTGGTTGCCTCTGGCCTGCAACCCAGGCATGTGCCCTGATTGGGAATCGAACTGTGACCCCTTGGTCCATAGGCTAGCGCTCAATCCACTGAGCCATACTGACCCAAGGCAGCAACAGTTTTTAGTGACATAAAAGGTTAATAGAATGCCTATGGTGTCACCTAAAATGAATACAAAATAATATTAAATATAAACTATAATTAAAGAAAACTTATGGTGGTTTTCTGTTTTTGTTTTTTAAATCATTAAGCAAGATCAATCTTTGCCATAATAAAAAAGCAGTCTCAGGGATTAACTGCTAATGGAAAAAGGTTTTTCCTGGAAAATAAATGATTCGTACTTGTAAGACCAATACCTGTTTGACAGTATTTATCAAAATAACCTCTTCTGTAGATCACTCTATGTATAAGCCTCAAAGATAGTTAATTACCAGGCCATAATATATGGAGATAATCAGAATCCTTGCTGATGTCAACAAAGACTTAAGAGGACATAGACCCTAATCTACCAAAAATTCTAAATTATAACATGATTACAGTTAGCATTTCTTTTTTGTGATGGGAAGTTAAGATCTTGTCTCTTTTCAAGTTTGATGATTATAACACAGTAACAATGTCTACAGTCAGCAAACTATACATTAATACTCCAGAATTTATTTATTAGTTGCAAGTTTATCTTCTTAAATAACATTTCCTGGAAAGAACAAAAGAAAAAAAAAACTTTTTATACTCTGACCTAAATCTTCATAAATTCTTAAATATTTGTCTGCAGAGTCTGTCAATTACTTTAACTACCCTGGATTACCAGATATTACTCTGCAGATCTGAAAACATCAACTTACTTGTTTTATTCTATTGAACTGACACTTTTTAGCAACTGTTACCTACAAGTAGTTCAAAAATAAAATGAAAACAAATTTAAAAAGCAAAAGGCGGCAGGGTATAGAGGGAAAAGTATTCTTCCTATTATTCTTTCCTAGTCCTATCTACTCATTCTCTGTAGAGGTAAATCATGTGGGCAGTTTTTCACACATCTTTACAAAAATATATTTTTCAAATACAAGCTAATTAAACACATCTGTTTATAATTTTCCATTACATATTTACTTATTTCAATTGCTTATTTTATTTGTCAGTTACCTATGTTCTGCTGGCCTTGTCTTTTCTGAAAATAATGAACAACTGAAGAAAGAATATACCCATTAACTAACTTGGTTACTATAAATCAGCTCTGATGATCATATAATTTTCACTGAGAAAGTAGGCAAAGGAATAGATAAATAAAGATCTTACCCATAAATCCTCCATTGGCAATGCTTACATATTCTTTGCTTTTCTGTAATGGAAAATAAAATTTTAATTATTCCAAAATGCAATTTAATTAAAACTTCTGATAATTCTATAAATACTGACAAATGTAATATAAGGTTATATGTTGGCTTTCTAGACTTTTCTTTTGACATTTTGGACCTTGGCACAAAGGGGTATATATATTGACCTGTGTATTTTAAGGTCTGGTGCTTGAGTGAAAAGAATGGAATAACTTCATGGCTCTAACAAGACTATAATTTTACTTGTATTATACTTCCAATAGTGCAATAAAGAGTCAAATCAAAAACAGTTTAGTTGTATTTTTGGATATAATTAGAATAATTTTTGAAGTATTCAAAACATTTTGTGTCCTTTATAAAAATGAAATATAAAAGTAAACATAGCTAATTATGAAAAAATGACAGAATGTTAACATTTTACAAACGACTAAAAATTAATGGATCGAAGCAATCACAAACAAAAGGAGAGACACAAAGAAGACAGATATCTGGGCAGTATTTTTCTTCTGATGGAAGTACACACCACCCAGGACATCCTCTCTCCTACCAAAGTAATCTGATCAAGTCTATCTAAATTAATCACCAGTTTACAGAAAATACCAGGGACATAACCTGATAAACAACACCATGAGAATACAATCAGCAAAATCCAGAAGGTGGCAACTCTGTAAGATGAGTAACCAGGTTTTTTACCTCCAATAAATATACACGAGGGAAAACAAATATTACAGAGAACTTATAAACCTATAAATTAAGAAAGACAATGATATCATCCAAGTGCAACATCTTGTTTTGGATCCTAGCAAATTCAGAGAAACCTGAATATTAGTTAGATAACTTTTTATAATAAAGTATAATAACATGAGTATGTCTTTATAGTTTATAGGGTCCATTCTCTCCACTTTTAGGTTTGAAACCTTCCATGATAAAATTGAGGGAAAAAACATCTCTAAAACCACATCAAGAATGTGCCCACAGACCGATAATAGTGGGTGGAGGCCAGAGAAGGGAGAGGTGGGGGCTGGGTGAAAGTGGGCAAAAGGGGGTAAAATGGGGGACATATGTAATAGTGTTAACAATTAAAAAAGAAAAAAGAAGAAAGAAGAACAAGGTAGGAGGAATCACAATCCCGGACTTCAAACAATACTACAAGGCTACTGTCATCAAAACAGCATGGTACTGGCATAAGAATAGACATATAGATCAATGGAACAGAATAGAGAGCCCAGAAATTAACCCAGGACTCTATGGTCAACTCATATTTGACAAAGGGGGAAGGAACATCCAATGGAGT
>PVIW01017685.1:0-13419 GCA_004026585.1 Noctilio leporinus
GGGAGGAGGAGGAGAAAGAAAAAGAAAACCCAGAGAAAGTAGTCAAACAATTAAAGGGCACGACATATGAGGTCTGCCCCAAAACTATCTAGCCAATGTCAATATAATTAAAACAGTTTGCACAGCTGATACTTTGGGGGCAAACTTCATATATGTCCATCAATAATCAGCTTAAATGTGAATGACTTAAATGCTCCAACCAAAGACGTAAGGTGGCTGAATGTGTAAGTAGAGAATACCTATGTATATGCTGCCTCCAAGAGACCCATCTCAGATTGAAAGATACACACAGACCAAAAGTAAAGGGTTGGAAAAAGATATTTCATGCAAATAGGGAAGAAAAAAAATGTGGGATAGCAGTACTCTTGACATAAGAGATAGCATAGTAAGAACCCTGAGACTGAGCTGCTATTACTGGCCGGGTGCTATCATCCTGGTTGCCAGGCAATGCCTTTTAGCACTCAAGTAGGATAAATAGTAAACCAAGGCAGGGAGGAGGAGGGAGACATATCTCATCCATTGACTCAGCAGTCCTGTGCCTGGTCCGATAAGATTGCCAGGCATTCCCAACAACACAAGCAAAACTATGTGTCATGCCAGGGTGATTATAGCCAGGATCCCTGCTCGACATGCATGTATTTTCTCAGGTCATCCTTATCTAAGAGAGGGCCTTAGGACATAAATGTTACACTATCTCACAGTTCTGGTTGGCTGCATGCCACTTTTTAATTTCATATATACAAGCCTTTGTTGTTCAGGCAGCACAGATGTTTTGGTCCCTTTTCTCACCCAACACCACAAAAATAGACTGAGGGCAAATTCTGTGTTCCTGTCCATGTCCACTGACATGACACTGAAAGCAGATTTGATTCCTGTTCTTGCCCACCATTGCAAGAATAAACTGTATTAATTCCCTCTTCAATGCTCCATGGGTCATTTTTCAGTCCTGCTGAATCCAAAGTAAACCTGCCTGGTTCAAAGTAAACCATAGTGAGCTCCTGTGGTATACTTTTGATAGTGCAAGAGGATGGGAACCCTGGAAGTCTGTGTGTATTACCACTTGCTGGGAAAAAGAAAGCCTTGAGACTGTATATTTATCCCAAATCCTGAAAGAAGGAAAGAAAAGGGGTCCATAGTGCCCACAGAAAAAGCTCATTAAACAACTTTGGTTAATTACCTAAACAAATGGAGTATGGAGCAAAGAAAGGATTTGGGCTAACAGATCCCCATACATACCTACATTGGTGTAGTCATATCCCTCTAGGGAAAGCTGGCACACCTTTACCTGTCACTCAATATGTAACTTTTTCACCCCCATCCGGTCAACTATATAAGGCCTCAAGGCAAAGGATCTCTCTCTGGCAGCCAGGCCTCTGGCTACCCAGACTTTGGCTACAGGGCCGTGGTCACCTGGCCTCTGGTTACTGGGCTTCTGGTCACTGTGCCTCTGGCCATCCTTGCTCTTGCTTTTCTGCCCACCTTAGCTAGGCCCATTCTCTTTTATTAAAAAGTATCACTAATAAACTTTGCATGCTAATAGATTCTGTAATTCTTTACTGCATTGGCAAGAAGAACCAGGTTTCTCCCATTAACACTTATATCCAACAACATAGACTTTAAAATCAAGCCTATAGTAAGACACATAGGAGAGCACATAATGATAAAGGGAACAATACAACAAGAGTATATAATCCTAGTAAACATTATGCACCCATCTTAGGAGCACCTAAATATGTAAACAAATCTTGATGGATATAAAGGGACAGATTGACAGAAATATAGTCATAGTCAGGGATTTTAACACTCCCTTAACTTCAATGGATAGATCTTCCAGGCAAAAAATTAACAAGGAGTCAGGGGCCTTAAACAACACACTAGATCAAATGGATTTAATTGATATCTTCAGAGCATTGCATTCCAAAGTAGCAGAATATACACACTTTCCAAGTGCACATGAAATGTTTTCTAGGATAAACCACATTAGGACACAAAACAAATTTCAATAAATTTAAGGTTTAAAAGTATACCAAGTATTTTCTCTGACCACAATGTTATGAAATAAGAAATCAATCACAAAAAGAATAAAAAACATGCCAAGACATGGAAGCTACATAATCCAATATTAAAGAGTAACTGAGTCAACAATGAGATCAAGGAAGAAATCAAAAGATACCTTGAAACAAATGAAAATGAGGACACAATAATCCAAAATCTGTGGGACAGTGAGAAAGCAATTTTAAGAGGGAAATTCATAGCATTACAGGCTCATCTCAAGACCAAGAAAAAGTTCAAACAAACAACCCAATTTCACACTTAAAAAATCTTGGGAAAAAAAAAAAAAAGCCCAAATTGAGTAGAAGAAAGGAAATAATAAAGCTCATACAAGAAATAAATGAAATAGTGTCTTAAAAAATGACACAAAAAATCAATGACTCCAAGAATTGGTTCTTTAAAAAGAGAAACAAGGTTGATAAACTTTAATGAGATTCATCAAGAAAAAAGAGAGAAAGGGACCGAATAAATAAATACAAAAATGAAAGAGGAGAAATAAGGACTGACACCAAAGAAATACAAAGGACTGTAAGAAAATATTATGAATAATTATATGCCAACAAACTAGACAACCTGGATGAAATGGATAAATTCCTAGAAAAAATATGATTACTATCATGATGAGGATAGCATTAGATTTACTGGTCTATTCTGGGGAAATTAGCTTTGTTAGGATATTGAGTTTTCATGTCAATAAAGGTAATATTTTTTTTCTAATACTTCAATTTAAGCCTTCAAAAAGTAATATAATTTTTGTCAATACAGTTATTACACATTTTAAAATTATTTATTTCTAGGTATCTTGTATTTTGGTTGTAGTTTGGATATTTTAAGAGATGACATTCCTAATAGATTTATGTAGGCATATAGTAAATCAATCTTCTATCTTGCTATCTTGCTGAAGAATTGTGTTCCAGAATTCAACGTTTCTAAATTCTGGTCAAAGGAACTCTGGCCGCCTAATTCACCAGATGCAAATCCTTTAGACTATTATGTATGGAGCATTTGTGAGAGATAAGTTAATAAACAACCTCATTCCAATAAAGAAGTTGTTAAAGCTAAGATTGAAAACATTATGATGTCCATATATAAAAAAGTTAATTAAAGCATGCTTAAGATTCTGAAGTTGAATCCAATTTATTATTGCAGCAAATGGAGACTTTTTGGAACAATTAAAAAAATAATGGAGCCCTGGATGTTGGCACAGCAGATACGGTGCCAACCTGGGAACCCAAAAGTTGCTGGTTTGATTACCCAGCCAGGGCACATACTCAGGTTGCAAGCCAGGTCTGTAGCTGGAGGTAGGTGAAAGGCAACCATACATTGATGTCTCTCTCCCTCTCTCCCCCTCTCCCTTTCCCTCTCTCTGAAAATAATAAAATAAAATATTTTATTTTATGTCATTTTAAAAATGACTATCATAGGGGACAGAGTGGAGTAAAAAGGGGATGGATGTAATACAACAACAATAAAATTAAATTAAAAATGACTATGTTAATGTACTTACATATAAGAATAAATTTATTTCAAAATATAAAACTTTTGTGGTATGTTAATTTACTAAAATTTTGCCATTTTATTGTACCCTCCCTATATAATTATTATATCTCTATTATTCTGGCTATGCACTATAATGTGCCTTTTTGTGGGTCTTTTTCTTTTATTGTTCTGGGAACTTAGACCATTTAATTTGGAAACCCATTTTGTTCATTAGTAAGGATTTTTCTAATCATTCCTTTCATTTTCTCCTTTATGTATTTATGGAAAAAACTATTAAGGACATGTTAGAACTCCTAAACTTACCCTGTTTTTTCTGTATTTCTTATTTTTTCTTTCTCATTTTCCATCATCTTATTTGTGTATATATATTGATATATAGAAATATATATTTATGTTCACAAATATATGAGAGTAACAAATGGGATGGTAAAACAACTGCATATCACTTTTATAGGGATTTAAATATAAATATTTTAAAATAATTTATCCTTTGATCCATGATTTATATATTTACTTATTTATTATTTTGTGAAGGTTTTTTATTTTTATTTTTTTAAAGATTTTATTTATTATTTTTAGAGAGAGGGAAAGGGAGAGAGGCAAAGAGGGAAAGAGACATCAATGTATGGTTTCACCTTCTTCCAGCTATGGATCTGGCTGGAAACCTGGCTTATAACCTTGGTATGTGCCCTGGATTGGTAATCAAACCAGCCACCTTTGGGTACGCAGGCTGGTGCCTTATCCACTGTGCCACCAGCCAGGGCTGATCCATGAATGAATTAGAAGTTTGGTTTGTAGTTTCTAGAGTAAGACAGTGTATATGTTTGGGTGGGGGATGGAATGTTACAATATTTTTGTTATTAATTTTCCATATTGTTCAGTTTCAATCTAACAAAGTTGATCAGTATATAGCTTAAAGGCATTTATTAAATTCCCTTTTAACATAAGATGTATTTAAGTTTCCTAATATCTCATATATGCTTAAAATGGAAAAATATTTTCTCTTAGTGGGTACAGTGTTTAAATGAGCTCCCAATTGATCAAAACTATTAATGGGAAAAACACTTTTTAAAAAAATTATATTGTTGTTGTATTACATCCATCCCCTTTTTGCTCCCCTCTGTCCCCTTGCCCACCCACCCATTCCCCCCAAAGTCAATCCCACCTGTTGTCAATGTCCATGCTTCCTTTATACTAGGTTCTTGTCTAAACTGCTCCCCTTCCTTGCCTCTTCCTCTCCCCTACCCACAACCCGCTTCCTCCTGAACACTGAAGGCCTATTCACTATATTCATATATTTGGTTCTATTTGCTTGTTGTTAGTTTTGTTCATTATTGTCCTGTAATGGGTGAGATCATATGGTATTTGTCTTTCACTGACTGGCTTATTTCACTGAGCATAATACTCTCCAGTTCCATCCATGTTGTTGCAAAGGGTAGGAGTTCCTTCTTTCTTTCTGCTGTATAGTATTCCATTGTGTAAATATACCAAAATTTTTTGATCCAATCATCCACTGATGGGCACTTAAGCTGTTTCCAGCACTTGGCTATTGTAAATAGTGCTGCTATGGACATAGGTGTGCATAGGTTCTTATGAACTGGTGTTTTAGGATTCTTTGGGTATAGTCCAAGTAGTGAAATTGCTGGATCAAAAGGCAGTTCCATTTTTAGTTTTTTAAGGAAACCCCATACTGTTTCCAATAGTGGCTGCACCAGCCTGCATTCCCACCAACAGTGCACCAGGGTTCCCTTTGCCCCTCATCCTCGCCAACACTTGTTGTTTGTTGATTTGCTGATGATTGCCGTTCTGACAGGTGTGAGGTGGTATCTTATTGCGGTTTTCATTTGCATCTCTCTGATGACTAGTGATGTTGAGCATTCTTTCATATGCCTCTGGGCCCTTTGTATATCTTCCTCAGGGAGTTGTCTGTTCAGGTCCTTTGCCCATTTTTTAATTGGGCTGTCTGTCTCCCTGGTGTTGAATCACATTAGTTCTTTGTATATTTTGGAGATCAAACCCTTGTCTGAGGTATCATTGGCAATTATGTTTTCCCATACAGTTGGTTCCCTTTGAATTTTGCTGGAGTTTTCTTTAGCTGAACAGAAACTTTTCAATTTGATATAGTCCCATTTGTTGATTTGTTCTTTAATTTCCTTTGCCCTTGGTGAAGTATCAGTAAACATATTTCTGCATAGGATATCCAAAAGTTCAATGCCAATATTTTTCTCCAGGACCTTTATGGTGGCACTGCTTATGTTTAAATCCTTTATTCATCTTGAGTTTATTCTGGTGTATGGTGTAAGTTGGTGGTCTAGTTTTATCTTTCTGCATGTTGCTGTACAGTTCTCCCAATACCATTTGTTGAAGAGACTGTTTTTACTCCATTTGATGTTCCTTCCCCCTTTGTCAAATATGAGTTGACCATAGAGTGATGGGTTAACTTCTGGGCTCTCTAGTCTGTTCCATTGAACTATATATTTATTCTCATGCCAGTACCAGGCTGCTTTGATGACACTAGATTTGTAGTATTGTTTGAAGTCCAGTATTGCGATTCCTTTGTTCTTCTTTCTCAAGATTGCAGTGGCTATTCGTGGGCATTTTTGGCTCCATATAAATTTTTGAAGTAATGTTTCTATTTCTGTGAAGTCTGTCATTGGTAGTTTAATTGGGATTGCATTGAATCTGTAGATTGCTTTGGGTAGTATGGACATTTTAATGATGTTAATTCTTCCCATCCATGAACGTGGTATATGCTTCCATTTATTTGTGTCTTCCTTGATTTCTTTCTTCATTGTTCTGTAGTTTTCTGAATACAGGTCTTTTACCTCCTTAGTTAAGTATATTCATAGATACTTTATTTTTCTTGTTGCTATGGTAAATGGGATTTGTTTTTGCACTTCTATTTCTGATGTTTCATTATCGGTATATTTCTGTATATTGACTTTATACCCAGCTATTATGCTAAATTTGCTTATTAGGTTGAGTAAGATTTTGGTGGAGCCTGTCAGGTTTTGTATGTACACTATCATATCATCTGCAAATAATGACAGTTTGACTTCCTCCTTTCCAATTTGGATACATTTGATTCCTTTTTCTTCTCTGATGACTATAGCTAGATTTCCAAGACAATGATGAATAAACGTGGTGAAAGTGGACAGCTTTGACTTGTTCCTGATCACAGGGGGAAAGCTTTCAGTTTTTGTCTGTTAAGTATGATGTTGGCTTCAGGTTTCTCATAGATGGCCTTTATGATGTTGACGTATGCTCCTTCTATTCCCATTTTGCTGAATGTTTTTACAATAAATGGTTGCCGTACTTTATCAAATGCTTTTTCAGCATCTATTGATATGATCAAATGGTTTTTGTCTTTCAATTTGTTGATGTGGTGAATTACATTTATTGATTTACAAATGTTATACCATCCTTGCATCCCTGGGATGAAATCTACTTGATCATGGTGTATGATCTTTGTAATATACTGCTGAATCTGGTTGGCCAATATTTTGTTGAGAATATTAGCATCTATGTTCATCAAAGATATTGGCCTGTAGCTTTTTTTCTTAGTTGGATCTTGCCCTGGTTTTGGGATTAGAATAATATTGGCCTCATAGAAAGAGTTTGGGAGTGTTTCCTCTTCCTGTATTTTTTGGTATAGGTTGAGAAGGACAGGAGTTAGTTCTTCTTTCAATGTTTGGTAAAATTCCCCTGTGTATCCATCCGGTCCAGGGCTTCTGTGCTTTGGGAGATTTTGGATGACTTCTTTAATTTCACGAGTTGTTATTGGCCTATTCAGGCTTTCTGCTTCTTCTGGGTTCAGTTTTGGTAGATTATACATTTCCAGAAATGTGTCCATTTCATCCAGGTTGTCATATTTCTTGCCATATAGTTGTTTGTAGTAATGTCTTACAATCTTTTGTATTTCTGAGGTATCAGTTGTGATTTCTCCTCTGTCAGTTCTGTTTCTGTTTATTTGGGTCCTCTCTCTCTTTTTCTTGATGAGTCTGGATAAAGGCTTATCAATTTTGTTTCTTTTTACAAAGAACCAGCCCTTGGACCTGTTGATTCTTGGAATTGTAGTTTGAATCTCTGAGTGATTTAGTTCTGCTCTGATCTTGATGATTTCCTTCCTTCTACTTGCTCTGGGCTTTGTTTGTTGTTGCTCCTTAGTTCTTGCAGATTTATCTTGCATATTTTTTATAAACTTCTTGTGACCTTTTCAGGAAGGCCTGCATTGCTATAAATTTTCCCCTGAGAACTGTCTTTGCTGTATCCCATAGGCTTTGGGCTGTTGTGTGTTCATTGTCATTTGTTTCCAGGAACATTTTGATTTCATCTTAAATATCATTTTTAACCCATTCAGTGCTTAAAAGCATGTTACTCACTCTCCATGAGTTAGAGATTTTTTGTTTTTTTCCCTTGAGATTGGTTTCTAGTTTCAAGCCATTGCGATCTGAGAAGATGCTTGGTATGATTTCCATTTTCCTGTATTTGTGGAGGCTTGTCTTGTGACCTATCATGTGGTCTATCTTAGGGAATGATCTATGTGCATTTGAAAAGAATGTGTATTTTGCTTCTTTGGGGTAAAAGACTCTGTATGTATCAGTTAGATCCATTTCCTCTAGAGTATTGTTCAATACCACAACCTCTTTGGGGATTTTTTGTTTGGAAGATCTGCCCATTGTTGATAGTGGGGTATTAAAATCCCCTACTATTAGTGTGTTGCTGTCTATATGTTTCTTAAAGTCCTACAAGATTTTGCTTATATATTTTGGAGCTCCTATGTTGGGTGCATATATGTTTACCAGAGTTATTTCTTCTTGATGGATTGTTCCCTGTAGTATTATATAATGTCCTTCTTTATCCCTTTTTATGGCCTTCATTGTAAAATCTATTTTGTCTGAAGTAAGTATTGCTACTCCCGCTTTTTTATTTCATGTCCATTTGCTTGATATATATTTTTCTATCCCTTCACTCTCAATCTGTGTCGATCTTTTGTTCTGAGGTGGGTCTCTTGAAGACAGCATATGTGTGGGTGATGTTGTCTTATCCATTCGGCTACCCAATGTCTTTTGATTGGTGCATTTATTCCATTTACATTTAAGGTTATTATTGATTGATACTTATTCATTGCCATTTTCTCCCTTTGCATCTGTATTCCTCTTTGGCTTTCTCTGTTCCTTCATTTTCTTTCTTTCTTTATTTTTAAAGCAGACCCTTTAGTATTTCTTGCAATACTGGTTTGGTAGAGATGTATTCTTTTAGTCTTTTTTTTTATCTGGGAAGCTCCTTATTTCTCCATCTATCTTGAATGAGAGCCTTGCTGGGTAGAATATTGTTGGTTGCAGGCCTTTGTTTATCATTACTTGAATTACTTATTTCCATTTCCTTCTGGCTTGAATTGTTTCTGTTGCATAATCATTTGATAGCCTTATTGGAGCCCCCTTATATGTTATTTGTCATTCCTCTCTTGATGCTTTTAGGATTCTCTCTTTGTCATTGAAATTAGCCATTTTAATCATAATGTGCCTTGGTGTTGGTCTGTTTGGGTTGATCTTCATTGGGACCCTCCGTGTTTCCTGAACTTGATTAAAGTTTTCACTCCTCATGTTAGGGAAATTTTCTGTCATCACTTTTTTGAACAGGTGTTCCATGCCTTGTTTCTCTTCTTCTTCTGGTATCCCTATGATACGGATGTTGTTAAATTTCATGTTGTCCTGCAGCTCTCTTAAACTCTCTTCAATCTTGTTCAGCCTGTTTTTATTCTCTGTACTGTCTTGGAGTATTTGTCTACATTATCCTCCAACTCACTGATCTGGTCCTCTGCTTCCTCTAGCCTAGTGTTGATTCCTTCTACCGTATTCGTCAATTCAGAAATTGTATTCTTCATTTCCTCCTGGCACTTATTGATAGTTTCTATGTCCTTTTTGATGCTGTTGTAGCTCTCAGTAAGTTCCTTGTAACTTCCCTGGAGCTGTTTATAGTTATTTTTGAGCTGGCTAAGCTTATGGAGCTTTTCTATCATCATTCTTTTGAATTCCTTATCTGATATTTTGTGTGCCTCTGTTTCATTTGGTAGTCTTTCTGGGGATTCTTCCTTTCCTTTTGGTGATGGACTAATTCTTTGTTCTCCCATTTGGGGTGTCTGTTGTTGCTTGCTTTTTGTTGTTTGTTTTTGCCTTGGATTGATCTACTTTGCTTCCTTGCCTTAGTTGAGCACCCTTCTGTGTTAGGGGATTTGTGGAGTTCAATGTTGCAGTCTCCAAGATTTTATCCACTTGTTGTTCTTGGTGTGGCCTTTATTTGGGCTGTCTGGTTGTATTCTGGATTGATTGTGTATGTTGCTCCTTTCCTTCCAATCAAGATGTTCCTTCTATCCTTTCACATAGAATATGAGGAGAGGGAGAATCAGAAAGCCTCAAGTATGAGTGAACAGTGTAAGCCTCTGTATATAGTTGCTACATCTGCCTCCCTGTTTACCCTTTAGTGGTCCCTGATTGGTCCAGGTGGGGCCAGGACCTGTGAACTTTTAGCAGGAAAAAAAAAAAGAAAAAGAAAAAAGAAAAAATCAAAGATAACAATAATAAGAAGAAAGGGTTTTGATGGCTGTTCACCCTTCATAATCCCTGATTCGTCCAGATGGATCCAAGACCTGAGGGCTTTTAGCGAGAAAAAAAAAGGGAAAAATAACAAGAAAAAGAAAAATTAATAAAAATAAAGAAAGGGTTTAGATGGCTGTTCACCCTTTATGATCTCTGATTGGTCCAGGTGGAGTCGGGACCTGTGGGCTTTAACAGGAAGAAAAGAAAAAAAGGAAGAAAAAAAAAAAGAAAAAGGGAGAAAGAAAAGAATAAAGAAAGGGTTTTGGTTGCTGGGGAGGGGAGGAATACTTAGATTGAATACTGGGAATGCGTTGTAGCCAGAGAGTGAGTAGACTTTAAATCAAGAGTAGGGGGAGGGTCTTGGGTATTTATGTGGATTGAGATAGGGAAGGATTAAAAATATGTGAGAAGTAACTTTTGAAAAGGATATGTTAGGGAGTAATAGTTCCTGTAGCTCTTGGTGTAATTCAGGTGTTTGAGATGAACAGAGATCCATTTCCCGAGTCTGCCTCTTGCTCAGGTCTCTGCAGCCTACAGTCTAGCTGGTCTTGGAGTGGCAAGGCCTATGATTGTCACAGTCAGGGCTAATTCTGAGTGTTAGCCCACAGGTAGGCTGGGCCTTTAGTAGCCCAGCTGGGTTTTAGGGCTGCCTGTGTTCTGGGGCCCACAGGGTGCCCTCTCCCACTCCTGGCACCCCTGCAGGGAGACCTGCAACCTCACTGGCTCCTGTGATGACTGGCCCTGCCCCCGCAGCTCCCGAAGGAGGCAGCCCCTGTCTGCCAACACTGCCCAGGGTCTGCCAACACTGCCTATCTCCCCTGGGTGAGGGCCAATCCTCCAAGCAGACCAGCTCTTCCAGGAGTCCTTTAGGCCACCTCTGTGATGTGCTCCTCCCAGAGTGTCTGCAGTGAGCCTTTGTCTTGGCAATGGGTGTGTCAGTTGCCCCAGCTACAAGTTCTTGGCTCCCAGTTTAGTTTCAGCAGGAGCCTGGGGGCCTGTGTGAGTGCCCAGGGCTGGGCCTCCCCTCTCACAGGGGCTTCAAGCTGCTGTTTCCCAGGTGGCCCAGCAGCACCGTTTTCGGCCCTCTTGCGGCCCAGGCCGGTGCACTTCCATGCTCCCCTGCTCCTGCTCCCCGCAGGATTCTTCTCTGCCTCAGGCCCAGTGAGGAGCTTCCTCTCCCTGTTTCCAGAGCAAGGCTCTCACACAGTCCCTTCCCTGCAGGAGTTCAATTCCTCATTCCCTCTGGCATTTGCCCTTGCTGCCCACACCTCACTGTTCAGATTTCTAGTCACCAGGAAGCCTGGAGATGGCTTCAGTTAAACACGTCCCTCTGGGTAGAGCCGCACTGATCAGAGCTGACCTCTGCACACCGGCTGGTTTGGAACTGTCTCACCTGCTCTCCTGTAGGTCTCTGCTGCCTCTGGGCTGTGCTCCCCTGAGTCCAGATGCTGAACCCTCCAATTCTTAGGGACCTGAAGATGTCTTGCGCTCCCTATCCTATCCTCCAGCTGCTCTGGTATTAGAGAACCCCAGCCATCAGTACTGCTCTTTACTCTGTTGCCTCTTTGATTCCAAAATGAAAAAAACACTTTAATAGTATTTTGTCATCTTGATCTATCATTTTTTGGGGGAAAGTCCTGTTTAATGTCCTCTTGTACAGGTCTTTTTCAGCCAACCACTCCTTCTACCCTTAGCTCTGAATTTTCATCTGTCAGTATAGTTTTGTCTTTCTTAGAATGGACTCATACAATATGAAGTCTTTTGGGTCTGGCTTCTGTCATTTAGAAAAATTCATTTGAATTTCATGTAGTTGCATGAATCTATAGTTGGTTCTCTTAATACTAAGTAGATTCTATTGTGGGGGTGTACCATAACTTGTTTTTATAACCACTTATTGGTGCATATCTAGATTGTTTCCAGTTTAGGGGATATAATAAGTAAAACTTTCATAAATATTTACTTAGAGGTTTTAGATGAAAATAATGTTTGGTGACATGGATGGAACTAGAAAGTATTTTGCTAAGTTAAATAAGCCAGTCAGTGAAAGACAAATACCATATGATCTCACTTGTTACAGGACAATAATGAACAAAACAAACAATAAGCAAAACAGAACCAGATATATGAACACAGTGAATAGGCCTTCAGTGGGCAGGGGGAAGAGCGGTGGGGGAAGGGAAAAAGGAGAGGCAAAGAAGGGGAGCAGTTTAGACAAGAACCTAGTATGGAAGAACCATGGACATGAACAACAAGTGGGGTTGACTTTGGTGAGGGAGTGGGTGGGTGGGGAAGTGGACAGAGGGAAGTAAAAAGGGGATGGATGTAATACAACAAAAATAAAATTAAATCAAAAAAGAATGTTTGATTCATTTGAGTAAATACTTAGGAGTGAGATTTCTGGGTAAATATATTTCAATGGTATAAGAAGTTGTTAAACTGTTTTCCAACTGGCTGTACAATTTGTATTGCCATTAACAATGAATGAGCATTCCTGTTACCATTCTTGATATTGGTAATTTTAGAATTTTAATCATTCTAGGTTTATGGTGGTTCTTCTTTGTGGTTTTTATTTACTTTTTTAATAATCATTGATGTTTGTTATCTTTTCATGTGAGTATTTCTCATCAGTATATTTTCTTTGGAGAACTATCTTTTCATTTTTGTTAATTTTAAAGGAGGGGGGTGTTTGTTTCTTATTGTTGAGCTGGATTAAAATTACCATTTACAATCTTGCTGTTTTCTATTTGTTCCATTTATTTATTTATTTATTTATTTATTTTGTTTTCTTTTTAAATGCATTCTCTGGGTTTATTTGAGCACATTGTTGTTATTCCATTTTATCTTTTTTTCTTTAAATTCTTATACCTCAAAATTTTATTTAGTTATAACCTTAGGGTTTATAGTATACATCAGAAAATAAGCTAAATCTGTTCTTAAATAATATTATTCACATGCTGTGTAAAGAATTTATATAATAGTATATTCTCAATTCCTTGATTATTATTCTTTGTGTTATTGTTGTCACATATTTTATTTTATGTAAGTTATCAGTACAGAATCCACTGTTATGGTTACCTAAACATTAAATCTCCTTTTAGAACAATTAAAATAAAAATAAATTTTATTTTAATTCACATATTATATTTATAATACTTCATATCTTCATATAGATGCACATGTTTGACCTTTCATCTATAATAGGCTTACATGTATCTTTTTTTTTTTTTTTTTTTTTTTTTTTTTTTTTTTTTTTTTTTTTTTTTTTTTT
>PVIW01017686.1:0-13422 GCA_004026585.1 Noctilio leporinus
GGAGGAGCTCCAACCGACTGAACCACCGACCAATGCAGATCAAGGCTGGCAGTGAGAACTACCTGTATTTTTAGATAATTCCGAAATCCTCCAAAGTGTACACGCCTGCTCCTGTCTGCGCGCCCAGGAGTCCCTTTACTCTTATCTTCTGCCAAAACCTGGTACTTTCCCTGTGGCCCTATGTAGCATGTGGTGACTTCTCTTAGATCTGTGAATATAATAAAGTCCCTTCCACATATCACTCTCATCTCTAGTGACCACACCTACTTTACCATGCCATATCCAATATATATGTTCAGAACAATGTAAATTAATTCAATCTCTATAGAGAGCAATTTATCAAAATATCAACTTTTTAAATTTTGATATGTGTTAACCATAGCTATTAATGTGGCATTTCCATTTACAAAAATATACCTTGTAAGTACCCACACATGTAAGAAATGACATGTAAGACTAATGTAGCATTACTCCTAAATCAGACATTAGAAATAAACTTAAGATCTATCAATACAAAGCTAGCTCATTTAAAAGGAGCTCTTTGTATGTTTTTATGGATTGATCTGCAAGATACATTGCTAGGTAAAAGACGCAAGATTCAAAAAAGGAAGAAAAGTACATAATTGAAGACAAAAGTTCTAATGCCAGACTGACTCATTGCCAATCCCTATTTCTACCTAGTAGACCATAACATAATAAGGTTTAGGCAAGTTACTTAATCTCTCTGTACCTACATTTTCTTATCAGTAAAACAGGAGTATTTTTACAAAACCAACAAAAAAGAAACACACTCATGGATACAGAGCAGACTGATAGCTGTCAGATGAGAGGGGTTGGGAGATGAGTGGAAAAGGTGAAGGGATTAAACAAAGACACAAACAAACTCATAGACACAGACAACAGTAAGGTGATTACCACATGGTAAGGGGGTTGTAGGGAGGTAAAAGAGGGTAAAAGGGGGTAAGTAGTGATGGACAGAGAACATAGTACAATACACAGATGATGTATTATAGAATTATACACCTGAAACTTATAATCTTATTAACCAATGTCACCCTGCTAAATTCAATAAAAGTGAAATTTTTAAAAAAAGCAGGGATATTTTTAGAGTAGTTTTAGATTCACAGCAAAATGAAAAGAAAAACATAGAGTACCTATACATGTACCCTGTCCCTACACATGCATACTCTCCCCCATTATCAATATACCTTATCAGAATGGACATTAGTTATAATATAGCCAATCACATAAACTTTATCTTTGATATAATTTATAAAGATCACTGGTTGCAACATAGAGTAGAAATTTTTATATAATTTATGTATTTATTATTTTTTGGATATTTGATAATCTGGTGAACTGTACTGATCCAATTTCATGATAATTATTTAAATGCCTGAAACAAAATACATAGGATTATACAAAAAATTAATATATAAAAATTAATATAATTCATACTAGCATTTAAAAAACTTAGAAATAAATTAAAGAAAAACACAAAATATTCTCCTAGAAAATTACAAATTATTATTGAAAGACATTAAAGAATATCTAAATAAGTAAAGGCCATCTTCCATATTTTGTGGGTTGGAAAACTTAATGTTATTAAAACAGAAATATTCTAGATTGATCTAGATTCAACATAATCATTATCAAAATTCTAGCTGATCCTACAATTCATGTGAAAATGTAAGTGATTAGGAATAGCCAAAATAATCTTAAAATAGAATAACAAAGTTATAGGATTTCCACACCCTAATTTCAAAACTTACAAAGCTGCAGAAATCAAAACTAAGACAGTGCAGTGCTAGCATAAGCAGACGCATAAATTAGCGGAATGGAATTGAGATGACAGTTCACAAGGGTGCCAAGACCTTCAATAGGGGAAAGAACAGTCTTTTTTAACAACTGAAAAGCCACATGCAAAAGGAATAAAGTTTGACCCCTAAGTAACACCATACACAAAAAATAATTTTAAATGAATCAAACATAAATATAAAACTATAAAATGTTTAAAGAAGAAAACAAAAATAAACATCTATAACCTAAAGTTAGAGAAAGCCATTTTAGACATATGCCAAAAGTACAAGTGATGAAATAAAAAACTTGTTGGATGTCATCAAAATTAAACTTTTGTACTTCAAGGGACACTATAAAGAAAGTAGAAAAAATAACCCATAGTCTATTAGTTTGTTGTGGCTGCTATAACAAAATACCATAGCCAGTATGGCCTAAACAACAGAAATTTACCTTCTTACTGTTCTGAAAGCTCAAAGTCCAAGGTCAGGATGTCAAAAGGTTTGATTTTTCCTAGGGTCTCTCTCCTTGGCTTGCAGACAGCTACATTCTCTCCTCTTGGACCTCACCTTTGCTCTGTGAACAGAAGCCCTGGTGTTTTTTCATGAGTCCTAATTTCCTCTTCTTATAAGGACACCAGTCATATTGAATTAGAGCCCACCCTAATGGCCTTGTTTTAACTTGGGTTCCTATTTCAAGGTTCTATTGCCAAATGTGAAGAACAGTTTTCCACCCAGTGCTAACAAAGCCAAATACCAGACACTGAAAATTGCAATGAATATGTGTCATTTTATTATGAGTGGCACCACCCAGGAAAATAGGAAGCTAATGCTCAAAAGCCCAAACTCCCTGATAGTGTGTACATTATAGACTACACAGGGAAAAATCACAAAATACCATGGGTTATGGGCTCAATCCACTGAGCCAAACCAACCAGGGTCATACTGGCACTTCTAAATCTGCCTTGCTGGAATATCTCATAAGGAATCTTCCGATTGAACCTAAAATACTTCTCAAGGCTAGGAAAGCCAAGGCAAGGGCTTGTCATCAGATGTTGCCTATAATACCTACAGGTTTTGGTTGAGGTCCTTTCTTCTTGGGGTCCCCAAAATATCTCAAGGTTTCTACATCTGCCAAGAAATGACATGCAGCCCTGGCTGGTGGTTCAATGGATAGGTGCCGACCTATGAACCCAAAGGTCACTGGTTTGATTCCCAGTCAGGGCATATAACCAGGTTGCAAGCCCAGTCTCCAGCCAGGGTTAATAGCTGGAGGCAGGTGAAAGGTAACCATACACTGATGTTTCTCTCCCTTTCTTCCCTTCTCTCTAAAAATAATTAATACAATCCTTAGAGAAAAAAAAAATGACATGCTTTACTCGCGTGGTGAGGCTGCTGGAAACCATGTAAGCAAAGTGCCAGGTCAATATTTCCAAGGGTTTTTATTGGCTTCTATGAGTCAATCTTAATTCCTTAAAGCTGTCTTGTCACATCTGAGCCAATGCAATTCTCTTAAACGCGACATGACTGTCAAAGCCTTGAAAATAAAAAGCATTTCCAATTATATCTTATGATAAAATGAACTGAGTCTTATTGGCCTATGAATAGAATAATATTGCCATGAAAATAAAAATATTTATTAAGAATTTCTGAATTCTGGAGGGATCAGACAGGGACAGAAAAAATAAATGTTTCAGTTCTATATACAAAGGTATAATTTACCAAATTGCTAAGTCACAGTAGTTTAAGGGAAACAGTTTCATTTTATCTGGAAAATAAAAGGTTAAAAACCAGCAATATTTTAAACAAAAATTCATACAAATTATAATCTTTCTGAATTCACTCAATGAACAAATTCTTGTTCTGCTTGATCACTTGCCAGCAGTTCATTAATACATTCATACATTAGATTTCTAGGAATCTTTATCCAATTTAAAGATATGATTTGAAAGTTTATCTTTGGAGGCCTATATTTTAGAATAACTCAGAATCCTCCCTATCTTTCTGAAGATAAAACATATTTGCAAAATATTACAGTAAAATCATGACTGTAAATGACAAAAACTTAAAAGACATTTTAAGAAACCAACTAGAATTACAAAGTTTTCCTATATTGTTCTTCTCCAGTTAAGATATGAGACGTTTTCTTCCCAGAAACAAGGATTTTATATTTTATTTTTGTGTGTGTTTTAAACAATTTTATTAACTAGGTACTTGGTTACTCAAGAAGTCTTCTCAATCTTAAGAATTAGATTTTGATAACAATAGGCAATCTATATTTGTATTTAGAACAAACCATTTCTTTTAATTATTTCAAGAAGTTATTTCCATACCACATACCTTCCTTCACTATAAATATGCACTGTTTCTTTTCATATTAATTAGAATTTATAACCTTTAAACCTTAATTTTTACTGACAACTAAAATATAAATATCATCATTCTTTAGATTTGCAAATTCCTGCATCTATTTCATAACATTTAGAAAGTGGTTCTTTTACTAGGAAAGCACAAAATGTTTTCATCAACAGATTTAAATTTCTTTTTTAAGTTTCTCTGTAATAGTTCAAAAGTAGGTAAACATAGACTTATCTAGCAATTAGTTTCAGTATTTCATTTTAAGAAATATCTAAATATATTAAATTTTTAAATTTCATTTAATCTAGTAAAATTCTGAAATTTCAAGTTACCAAAGAGATTTAGGGAATCATTTAAGTACACATACAATTATTGCTAAAGAGTTAATTTAAAAGAAACACTTTTATCCCATTTATATTTATTTAATTTACTTTCTCCTCACAATTAAGTTTAGATTACTTACAAAAATTTTACTGTAACAAGTTATTTGTCTTGCTAACAAATTTTGCGGCAGAGGTAACATGGACTTATTTGACTAATAATCACAGGTAAAATAAAAGTATTATTTAATGATGATGATTCTAAAGATATGGCTATTTAACCAAACCAAACTCAAAATTAGCTTCAATACCAAATACTTTCCCAAAGCATGTGATTCAGAGCAGCATTTGGGGTAGCCTATTCTATTTTTGAGCATTCTCATATAAGTGTTTCTTTAAGGCAATTTAATATTACAAACTGAAAATGGAAAAGTTGGTGTTTGTGTTGCCTATCACTACCAGAACCAATAATAGAGACAAAGACTGAATATGGGTGCTTAATTCAGTTGCTGGTAATCTAAGAAGGTGCTGGGTAATGTACCCTAAAATCCATCTTAATATCACATCTCAATCTGCCCTTTTTATAAGGAGAAGAAATGGTAGGTAAGGGGTTTGGAAAAGGGGTTAATCAGGTAAGAGTTGCAGGCCAAGCAGGGATTTTACTAGTATTTCTTCAGCTGTTGATCAACAAGTCTTTATCTGCATGACTTCTTCCTTTCCTGGGATGGAAGGCTCAGATACTATCTCAGTGGATTGCTTACAGATTCCCTGGAGCACAAAAAGTTGAATTGCTTGTTACCTCCTGAAGTCTTGTAGGTCATGCATTTCAGTTTATGGAGTAACAGTTTTCCACAAGCATTAATCACTTAAGCCTATCAACTATAACTGAAGTTAAAAGCTTTAACTCTTGGGTTCCTCTAACAAACTTAGCATTCAATGGAAGAAATATGCTATATCTAGAACATACTGAATTGGCCAAAAAGTTCATTTGGTGTTTTCCATAAGATGGATCTAGTAGCAATTAATTATCTTTACCTTCATTTGAAACAATTTTGTTAATTACATCATGACAGCATGCATTTATTAAAGATTTTATTTATTTATTTTTTGGAAAAAGAGAGGAAGAGAAGCATCAATGTGTGAGAGACACATTGATCAATTGCTCCTTACATGCCCCTAACCCAACCGGGAAAACCCAGCATGCAACCCAGGCATGTGCCCTAAATGGGAATCAAGCCTGCAGCCTTTCAGTTCACAGGCCAGTGCTCAATCCAATGAATCACACTGGCTAGGGCAAGCATACATTTAAAAAAACTTATCATAATTGTTGAATTTTTGTGTAGACATTTTAATATTGAAGAAAATCAGCAACATTTTCAGTATTTTATGCTTTATTATTTCAAGAAAAGTAAAATTGTAACTGAAATACTGAAATGATTTGTGCAGTGTATGGAGAAGGTGCTGTGACTAATTGAATGTGTCAAAAGTGATTTTGCACCCTGACTTGCGTGGCTGAGTGGATTGAACACTGGCCTGCAAACCGAAAGGTCGCCAGTTTGATTCCCAATCGGGGCACATGCCTGGGTTGCAGGCTAGGTCCCCATCTGGGGGTGCACAAGAGACAGCCAATGAATGCTTCTCTTTCTCTCTTTCTCCTTCCCTTCCCCTCTCCCTAAAAATAATTAAAGTATTTTTAAAAGTGATTTGCAAAGTTTTGTGCTAAAGATTTCTCACTGGACAACACTCCACAGTCCAGTAAACCAGTTGAAGTTGACAGCAATCAAATTGAGACATTAATTGAGAACAATCAATGTTATACCACGTGGAAGATAGCCAACATACTCAAATATCCAAACCAATACAGTTATTCGTGAAATAAAAAATGTGTCTTTTATTTTATGAAAAAAACATTTGAACTTTTTGACCAACCCAATACTTACATAGACAGATAAGCATATACAGAGATATCAGTTTTCATTCTAAATTGCTAGCTTTTGAGTTCCAGATTCAAAACTCAGAGGAAGCCGTGGCTGGTATGGCTCAGTAAATTGAGCTCCTGCTTGTGGACCAAAAGGTTGCTAGTTCAATTACCAGTCAGGGTACATGCCTAGGTTGTGGGCCAGGTCCTCAGCTGGGGGTACGCAAGAGGCAATCAATCGATGTATCTCTTGAGGGTTGATGTTTCTGTCCCTTTCTTACTCCTCTCTAAAAATAAATAAACAAAATTGTTTTTAAATAAACTCAGAGGAAAAACTGAATCTATATTATGTTTCTGGCAGATAAAATAACTTAAGATTCTGCTCAGATGACTAAAATTTTGCATGCTCCAAAACAAATAATATCGACAAACAACAAATCTCACTCACATTCACACATTTCCCCCCCAAACACACAATACTTGCAGATTTCATTTGCCTGATCTAGACCATATTAAAACTGGTTTTAAGCTAAAAATAAAATTCCATGGCTGGGTTGAAGCACAGACTCAATAAATAGCAGATAGAGTTCCAGTAATCAATTCTAATTGCTAATTGTACCACTCAGGATCCTTTCCCTAATTCAATCAATAGGGGGAGCCTCAAATCAATTCAAATGAGTCCCTCAAGGACCCAACCAAAAGCAATAAAGGGATGTCCCTTGGGTCACCCATAAGGATACTCACCAGTAGATGCCTCCTAAACCAAATACTCAATTTCTCTCGCCACAAAATGAAAACTCTGTTAGTCAGCCATGCTCAGTCAGTGGTAAATGCTGCAAACCCATCCTGGAACATCTGTCTAGGAAGCTGCTGTACAGAACACAGAGAGACCACCATCAATCAGGGGTTGAGGAATTGCAGGTGGAAAGCCCACTCAGGAGTGGGTGCCACCAGAGTTGCCATTTGTGTCACAGAACAGAAAGAGTTTATCCACCCGGTGCTAGCAGAGCCAAACACTAGGCATTGAGAATTGCAGTGGAAGACTTGTGACTTATTTTATTATAAATGGTACCAACTAGGAGAACAGGATGCTAAATGCTCAAAAGCCCAAACTTCCAACTAGTGTGTAAGCTACAGATCCAATAGGGAAAAATTACAAGACACCTATGGGTTAAGGTTGTGTTGGGAGCTGATTAGTTGGAGGTGAGGTAAAGGTAATAAATTACTTCTTCAGGTTGTGAAAATAGCTCCAGCATCTCTTGGAAAAATAAGAGAATCATTCCACCTTAGGGCTCAGGAGCAGAAACATAACTTAGGTCAAGATGTTATCTGGATTTCATTAGAAGTTAGAAAAGATGGCAGAGAAGTGACTGGAAGCTATACTAACATCCTTTCAGGACCAATCTGGAATTACAACTAAATTGTAGAAGAATTATCTGGAATAACCAACTGCACACTAGCTGAAGAGAAGCCTTATAACCAAGAACTTATGGAAGAAATCACATTACTACATCAAGTCTGGTAGGGAATGCAGAGGAGGCATGAGAGGGCTCTCTGGACTCCCATGGTTAGCATCTGAAGTTCTAGAGGGACGTTTCTGCAGCCAGGGAGTTACCCTAAGAATTGTGGGGTCTAAGCTAGAGCTTGCAGCACCAGAATCAGAAAGGATATCAGATAACATCCAGCAGTGAAAAGCAGCAAGGTTTATGTCTGCCAGGGAGAGACAGATGGAGACACAGAGAACCTTTTAAAGGTCCAATGCACAAAATTTCATTTGTAACCACTTATTCTGGGTTACACCAGAGGGAAGAGAGAGTGGACTAGAGATACTTGAGGAGTGCCTGAGGTTGGTGGCTCTGTAGAGAGAACAGAAAAAACAACACCATGCTCCCTTTCCTGAGTCATTCCCCATACTGCACAAGCCATCTATTTCAGGCAGAGCACTCCTTCCAAGTGGTATCAGCCTGAGGAAGCAATAGCCTGGCCTGCAGGAATTACTCTGTCCTATCCTGTTGATCTTAAGCCAGGCACCAATTACAGCTTAATTAGTTTAACAACTAAAGTGGAAAATACAGAGAAGCAGCCAAAATGGGAAAACAAAGAAAAGACCCCCTAACGAAAGAATGAAGAGAATTCTCCAGAAGAAGAACTAGATGAAATGAAGCAAGCAATTTATTGGTAGAGAGTTTAGAGAAATGATTATAAGGATACACAACAGCATAAAGAAAGACATAGAAACCATAAAAAAGGACCAATCAAAAATAAAGAATGCAATATCTGAAATAAATAATACACTGAAAAAAATAAACAATAGGTTAGATGAAGCAGAGGACTGAATCAGTGATTTGGAAGACAAGGAACAGCAAAAAGAAAAAAAGATCTTTTAAAAATGAGGAGATGGGGGGAAAGGGTGGGTGGGGAGGGGGACAGAGGGGAGAAAAAAAGGGATGGATGTAATACAACAACAATAAAATTAAAAGAAAAAAAAAATGAGGAGAGCTTAAGAAACATTTTGTACAACATGAAGCATAACAACATCAGCATCATGGGAATACCATAAGGAAAAGAGAATGAAGAAAGGATAGAAAACATATTTGAAGAAATAATGACTAAAAACTTCCTTAATCTGGTGAAGAAAAAAGACACACAAGTCCAGGAAGCTCAGAGAGTCCCAAAGAAGTTGGCCCCAAAGAGGACACACTAAGATACATCATAATTAATATGATAAGGCTTAAAGACAAGGAGACTGTCCTCAAAGCCACAAAAGAAAAGCAGGCAAATTAAAAGAAAAAAAAAAAAAAAGCGGGCAGTTACTTACAAGAGAGCACCAATTAGATTATCATGTGATTACTTAATGGAAACATCTCAGGCCAAAAAAGAATGGAATGAAATATTCAAGGTGATGAAAAGAGAGGACCTACAACCAAAGCTACTTTACTCAGCAAAGCTATCATTTAAAATCGAAAGAGAAATAAGGAGCTTCCCAGACAAGAAAAGCTAAAGGGGACTGTTAACACCAAACCAGTATGAAATAAATGTTAAAAGGGCTTGCATTAAAAAGAACAAGAAAAAGAGGGGGAAAAAAAAACAGATAAAAATAGTCTCACAATAAAAAGTCACTACATTCATAATTATTGATAATCACTTTAAATATAAATGGCTTAAGTTCTCCAACCAAAAGATATAAGGTAGCTGAATGGATAAGAAAACAAGACTCATGTAATTGTTACCTCCAGGAGATCCATCTCAGATCAAAAGATACACACAGACTGAAAATAAGGAATAGGCAATAAAAACAGGCTCCTGGCAAAGGTGGAGGCATAGACACACCTCACCTCCTTGCACAAGCATAAGGACTACATCTACCTCAAAACAAAACAAAACAAAACAAAAAAACACCAGAACCACCAGAACATCAAACTGCATGGAAGTCCAACAAAAATATAAAGAAGTAATACTCATCCAGATAAGTAGGAGGGGTGGGGACAGGGGGCTGAGGTAGAGAGGAGGTGATGTGGCAGTGGTGAGGGGATGGCTGTGGCCAGCCAGCAGAATGTGCAACCACACATTATAAAAGCCAAGAGGGACACATGGGAAGTGATTCTAACTCCATGTCAGACCCTACAGCTCATAGTTCCAGCACCCAGAAAATAAAGTGTCATTTCTTCTGGCTATAAAAACCAGTGAGGGTTGGGGTGGTAGAAGAAACTGCTGGCCTCTCAGAGAAGTCTATTTATAGGGCCCCATGGTCCTAGAACATCCTCAAATCCACCCACTCTGGGAACCATTGCCAGAGCAACAGCTAGAGGGGTGCTAGTCACATACAGGAAGTGGGGGAAGTGACTGGAAGACTGGCAAGTGCCAAGCAAGTGGCATTGTTCCCTCCTTAACCCTGACCCCAGCCCCACATACAGTCCTACAGTCTCTGAAACCAGTTCCCAAGCACTGATGACTACTTAAGACTCTACCCCATACAATGTAACAGGTGGGACAGCTCTACATAAGACAGAGAGGCAAACACAGGAACTATCAAGTGGAGGAGAAAGAGAAGCATGACTCAAAAGAGGAAGCAGATCAGGAATCCAGAAGGATGACTACATGAACATACACAGAGTATCGATGATAATGATGTTCAGAGAAATGATGGGAGTATAGTAAATGCATAAGGGCAGAAGTAAAGGCTACACCAAGTAAAATGAAGAAAAACCAATGCAAAACCAATAGTGATTAGAAGAAAGCTGTGGTTCAAATCAACACCTTAGAACACAGGAAGAAAAAAACAGTCAACCAAAACAGAAAGAAGAAATAAGAATTAAACAAACAAACAAAAAAAACTTGAGAGGAGGCTTGGGCGCCTCTTGGACAACTTTAAACATACCAACATCTGAATCATAGGGGTGCCAAAAGGAGAAGAAGTATAATAAGAGCAAGAAATTTTAAACTTATTTGAATGAAAATGAAATGAAACTTACTTAATTGGTGAAGGAAATAAATATACAAGTACAGGAAGCACAGAGAGTCCCAAGCAAGCTAGACCTGAAGAGGACTATACCAAGACACATCATAATTAAAATGCTAAAGGCTAAAGATAATAAGCAGCAAGCAGCAAGAGAATAAAGGAGAACTACCTATAAAGGAGTTCTCATAGAATGTCAGCTGGTTTCTCAAAAGAAACTTGGCGGGCTAGAAGTAGATGGCAAGATGTATTCAAAGTGGTGAAAAGCAAGGACCTACAACCAATATTACTCTATCATTTAGAATGAAAGGGCAGATAAAGTGCTTCCCAGACAAGGTAAAGATAGCTAAAGGAGTTCAAAATCACTAAGCCATTATTGTATGAAATGTTAAAGGGACACATTCAAGAAAAAGAAGATCAAAACTATGAACAGTAAAATGATAACAAACTCATAACTATCAGCAAATGGATATACAAGACAAAAACAAACTAAACAAATAACTAGTACAGAAACAGAACTATAGATATAAAGGTCATATGGAAGGTTATCAGCACAGAGGGGGCAGGAGGAGGAGAATGGAGGAAAAGATATAGGGATAAAGAAGCATAACTAATCGGTACAAAATAGACAGGAGGATGTTAAGAATAATAAAGGAAACAGAGAAGCCAAAGAACTTACATGCATGACCCATGGATAATATGGGCCTACCTAAACAGGATGGCAGAATCACAAATAAAAAACCTAACCCTATGTCTAAAAGAACTAGAAGAACAATAACAAACAAAGGCCAGAACTAGTAGAAGGAAGGAAATAAATAAGATCAGACCAGAATTAAATGACATAGAAACTAAAAGAACAACTCAAAGCATCGTTAAATCCAGAAGCTGGGTCTTTAACAAGATAAATAAAATCAACAAGCCTTTAACCAGACTCATGAAGGAAAAGAGACAGAGGACCCAAAATAATAAAATCAGAAATGAAAGAGAAGAAATCACAACCATACTACAGAAATACGAAGGATTGTAAGAAATTACTATAAATAATTATATGACAAGAAATTTCACAACCTGAGAAATTTTCTAAAACTGAATCAAGAAGAAGCAGAAAGCCTGAATAGACAAATAACAGCTAGTGAAATTAAAACAGTAATCAAAAAACTCCCAGCACACAAAAGCCCTGGACCTCACGGCTACACAGGCAAATTTTACAAAACATTTAGGGGAGAACTAACTCCTATTTTTCTCAACTTACCAAAAAAAAAACAAGAAGAAGAGAAAACTATAGACCAATATTGGTGATGAACATAGATGCTAAAACCCTCAACAAAACATTGGCAAACTGGATCCAGCAATACATTAAAAAGATCATATACCATGATCAAATGGGATTTATTCTGGGAATGCAAGTTTGGTACAACATTCGCAAACCAAAAAATGTGACTCACCACATAAACAAAATGAAGGATAAAAGCCATATAATCATATCAATAGATGCAGAAAAAGCTTTTGGCAAAATACAGTACTATGTATAATAAAAACTCAGCACAACAGAATTAGAAGGAACATACCTAATATGTGGCCTAAATATAATAAAGGCCATATATGACGAACCCACTGCTAGCATTATACTCAACAGGCAAAAACTACAAGCATTCCCCTTAAGATCGGGAACACAACAGGGAATTCCTCTTTCACCTCTCTCATTCAACATAATATGGAAATCTTAGTCACAGCAATCAAGCAAAAAGAATAAATAAAGACATCCAAATAGGAAAGGAAAGAGTAAAACTCATTATTTGCATATGACATGATACTGCACATAGAGCACCCCCAAATCACTAAGAAACCACTGAAACTGATAAATTAATTCAGCAAAGTAGCAGAATACAAAATTAATATCCAGAAATTAGCTGCATTTCTATATGCCAATAAGGAAATAACAGAAAGGGAAATTAGGAAAATAATCCCACCCACAATTGCTTCCAAAGGAATAAAATACTTCAGAACAAACCTAACCAAGGATGCAAGACACTGAAGAAAGAAAATGATGATATTACAAAAAAGCACATGCCATGTTCTTAGATAGGAAGATGGATAAAGGATTTAAACATAAGCAGTGCCACCATAAAGGTCCTGGAGAAAAATATAAGCAGTAAACTTTGGGATATCCTACACAAAAATATGTTTACTGATACTTCACCAAGGGCAATGGAAATTAAAGAACGAATCAACAAATGGGACTATATGAAATTGAAAAGTTTCTGTTCAGTTAAAGAAAATATCAGCAAAATTCAAAGGGAACCAACTGTGTGGGAAAACATAATTGCCAATAATACCTCAGATAAGGGTCTGATCTCCAAAATATATAAAGAACTAATGCGACTCAACACCAGGGAGACAGACAGCCCAATTAAAAAATGGGCAAAGGACCTGAACAGACAACTCACTGAGGAAGATATACAAAGGGCCCAGAGGCATATGAAAGAATGCTCAACGTCGCTAGTCATCAGAGAGATGCAAATTAAAACTGCATTAAGATACCACCTCACACCTGTCAGAATGGCAATCATCAAC
>PVIW01017687.1:0-13421 GCA_004026585.1 Noctilio leporinus
TTTTCTTTTCTTTTCTTTTCTTTTCTTTTCTTTTTTCTTTTTCCTTTCTTTCTTTCTTTCTTTCTCCTTTCTTTTCTCCCTGATAAAACCCACTGGTCCTAGCTCCACCTGGACCAAACAGAAAGGGTGAACAGAAACCTAAAACTTTATTTATTAATATTGATTTCTCTTTCTCTTGGGGCTTTCTCCCTTTTTTCTTTTTTCTTTTTTCTTTTTTTCTGCTAAAAGCCCTCAGGTCCAGGCTCCATCTGGACCAGTCAGGGATTATTAAGGGTGAACAGCCATCTAAACCCTTTCTTATTATTATTATCATTTTTATTTCTTTTTTCCTTTTGCAATTTTTATTCATTTGTTTGTTTGTTTTTTGTTTGGTTGGGTTGGTTTGGTATTTTGTTTTTGTTTTTGTTTTTGTATGTTTTTGTTTTTTGTTCTTGTTTTTGTTTTTGTTTCTGCTAAAGGCCCACAGGCCCAGAATACAACCAGACAGCCCAAATAAAGGGCACACCAAGAACAGCAAGTGGAGAAAATCTGGGAGACGGCAACATTGAACTCCACAAATCTCCTATCACAGAAGGGTGCTCAACTAAGGCAAGGAAGCAAAGCAGGTTAACCCAAGGAAAGAACATAAATAAATAAATAAAGAGCAAGCAAGAACAGACACCCAAAATGGGCAAAAAAAGAATCAGTCCATCACCAAAAGGAAAGGAAGAATCCCCAGAAAGAACACAAAATGAAACAGAGGCACCTGGAATATCAGATAAGGAATTCAAAAGAATGATGATAGAGAAGCTCAGTGAGCTCAGCCACATCAAACAAAACTGTAAACAACTCCAGGAGAACTACAAAGAACTCCAGGGAAATTACAAAGAACTCCAGGGAAATTACAAAGAACTCCAGGGGAATTACAGAGAACTCCAGGGAAATTACAAAGAACTCCAGGGAAGTTACAAGGAACTTACTGAGAACTACAACAGCATGAAAAAGGACATGGAAACTATCAATAAGTGCCAGCAGGAAATGAAGAATACAATTTCTGAATTGAAGAATACAGTAGAAGGAATCAACAGTAGACTAGAGGAAGCAGAGGACCGCATCAGTGAGTTGGACGATAATGTAGACAAATACTCCAAGACAGTACAAGAGAATCAAAAAAGGCTGAATAAGACTGAAGAGGGATTAAGAGAGCTGCAGGACAACATGAAATGTAACAACATCTGTATCATAGGGATAGCAGAAGGAGAAGACAAACAAGGAATGGAAAACCTGTTCAAAAAAGTCATGATAGAAAATTTCCCTAACATAATGAATGAAAACATTAATCCAGTTCAGGAAGCACAGAAGGTCCCATTGAGTGTCAACCCAAACAGACCAACACCAAGGCACATTATTATGAAAATGGCGAATTTCAAAGAAAAAGAGAAAATCCTAAAAGCATCAAGGGACAAAAAACAAATAACATACAAAGGGGCTCCAATAAGGCTATCAAATGATTATTCAACAGAAACAATTCAAGCCAGAAGGGAATGGCAAAAAGTATTTCAAGTCATGGTAAACAAAGGCCTGCAACCAAGAATACTCTACCCAGCAAGGCTCTTATTCAAGATAAAAGGAGAAATAAGGAGCTTCCCAGACAAAAGAAGACTAAAATAATACATCTGTAGCAAATCAGTATTGCAAGAAATGCTAAAGGGTCTGCTATAAAAATAAGTAAACAAATAAAATGAAGAAACAGAGAAAGCCAAAGAGGAATACAGACACAAATGGAGAAAATGGCAATGAATAAGTATCAACCAATAATAACCTAAAGTGTAAATGGATTAAATGCACCAATCAAAGACATAGGATAGCCGAATGGATAAGACAACATGAACCACATATATGCTGTCTTCAAGAGACCCACCTCAGAACAAAATATCGACACAGATTGAGAGTGAAGGGATGGAAAACTATATATCAAGCGAATAGACATGAAAAAAAAAAAAGCTGGAGTAGCAATACTGATATCAGATAAAATAGATTTTACAATGAAGGACACAAAAAAGGACAAAGATGGACATTTCATAATACTTAAGGAAACAATCCATCAAGAACAAAAAGCTTGGATAAACATATACACACCCAATATAGGAGCTCCAAAATATATAAGGAAAATCTTGGAATACTTTAAGAAAGACCTAGACAGCAGCACACTAATAGTAGGGGATTTTAATATGCCACTATCAATAATGGACAGATCTTCCAAACAAAAGATCCCGAGAGATGTTGTGGCATTGAACAACACTCTAGAGGAAATGGATCTACCTGATATATACAGAGCCTTTTACCCCAAAGAAGCAAAATACACATTCTTTTCAAATGCACATGGATCATTCTCCAAAATAGACCACATGGTATGTCACAAGACAAGCCTCCACAAATACAGGAAAATTGAAATCATACAAAGTATCTTCTCAGATCGCAATGGCTTGAAACGAGAATCCAATCTCAAGGGAAAAACCCCCAAAATTCTCTAACTCAAGGAGACTGAATAGCATGCTTTTAAGCAATGAAGAGGTCAACAATGAGATCAAAGATGAAATCAAAAAGTTCCTGGAAACAAATGACAATGAACACACAACAGCCCAACCTATGGGATACAGCAAAGGCAGTTCTCAGGGGGAAATTGATAGCAATACAGGCCTTCCAAAAAAGGTTACATGAAGTTTATAAAAACAAACTAACTACAAAGCTGCAAGACTAGAGGAGCAACAACAAAGAAATCCCAGAGCCTGTAGAAGGAAGGAAATCATCAAGATCAGAGCAGAACTAAATAACTCAGAGATTCAAACTGAAATTTGAAGAATCAACAAGGCCAGGAGCTGGTTCTTTGAAAATATAAACAAAATTGACAAGCATTTATCCAGAGTCATCAAGAAAAAAAGAGAGAGGACCCAAATAAACAGAATCAGAACTGAAAGAGGGGAAATCACAACTGATACCTCAGAAATACAAAAGATTGTAAGAAATTACTACAAACAACTATATGACAAAACATATGACAACCTGGATGAAATGGACATATTTCTGGAAAGGTATAATCTACCAAAACTGAACCCAAAGAAGCAGAAAGCCTGAATAGGCCAATAACAACTAGTGAAATTCAAGAAGTCATCCAAAATCTCCCAAACCATGAAAGCCCTGGACGAGATGGCTACACAGGTGAATTTTACCAAACATTTAAAGAAGAACTAACTCCTATCCTCCTCAAACTATACCAATAAATTCAGGAAGAGGAAAGACTCCCAATCTCTTTCTATGAGGCCAATATTATTCTAATCCCAAAACCAGGACAAGATCAAACTAAGAAAGAAAGCTACCGGCCAATATCTCTGATGAACATAGATGCTAAAATTCTCAACAAAATATTGACAAATCGGATTCAGCAGTATATGACAAAGATCATACCCATGATCAACAGGGCTTCATCCCAGGGTTGCAAGGATGGTACAATATTTGCACATCAATAAATGTAATATACCACATCAACAAATTGAAAGATAAAAACCATATGATCACATCAGTAGATGCTGAAAAAGCATTTGATAAAGTGCAGCAACCATTTATGATAAAAACCCTCAGCAAAATGGGAATAGAGGGAGCATACCTCAACATCATAAAGGCCATCTATGAGAAACCTGAAGCCAAATGGCTTCATACCTAATGGACAAAAACTGAAAGCTTTCCACCTAAGATCAGGAATGAGACAAGGCTGTCCACTTTCTCCACTTCTATTCAATATTGTCTTGGAAGTTCTAGCTATAGCCATCAGAGAAGAAAAAGGAATCAAAGGTATCCAAATTGGAAAGGAGGAAGTCAAACTGTCATTATTTGCAGATGATATGATAGTGTACATACAAAACCCGATGGGCTCCACCAAAAACTTACTCAACCTAATAAGCAAATTTAGCAAAATAGTTGGGTATAAAGTCAATATCCAGAAAACAAAAGCATTTTTGTATACCAATAATGAAACAACAGAAAAAGAAGCGAAAAATCAAATCCCATTTACCATAGCAACGAGAAAAATAAAGTACCTAGGAATCAACTTAACTAAGGAGGTAAAAGACCTGTACTCAGAAAACTACAGAACAATGAAGAAAGAAATCAAGGAAGACACAAATAAATGGAAGCATATACCATGTTCGTGGTTGGGAAGAATTAACATCATTAAAATGCCCATACTACCCAAAGAAATTACCGATTCAATGCAATCCCAATTAAAATACCAATGACAGACTTCACAGAAATAGAAAAAATACTTCAAAATTTATATGGAGCCAAAAATGCCCACAAATAGCCACCACAATCTTGAGAAAGAAGAACAAGGTAGGAGGAATCACAATACCGGACTTCAAACAATACTACAAGGCTACTGTCATCAAAACAGCATGGTACTGGCATAAGAATAGACATATAGATCAATGGAATCAGAATAGAGAGCCCAGAAATTAATCCAGGACTCTATGGTCAACTAATATTTGACAAAGGGGGAAGGAACATCCAATGGAGTAAAACCAGTCTCTTCAACAAATGGTGTTTGGAGAACTGGACAACAACATGCAAAAAGATAAAACTAGACCACCAACTTACACCATACACCAAAATAAACTCAAGATGGATAAAGGATTTAAACTTAAGCAGTGCCACCATAAAAGTCCTGGAGAAAAATATAGGCAGTAAACTTTTGGAGATCCTACGCAAAAATATGTTTACTGATACTTCTCCAAGGGCAAAGGAAATCAAAGAACAAATCAACAAATGGGACTATATCAAATTGAAAAGTTTCTGTTCAGCTAAAGAAAATATCAGCAAAATTCAAAGGGCACCAACTGTATGGGAAAACATAATTGCCAATGATACCTCAGACAAGGGTCTGATCTCCAAAATATTTAAGGAACTAATGTGACTCAACACCAGGGAGACAGACAGCCCAATTAAAAATGGGCAATGGACCTGAACAGACAACTCCCTAAGGAAGATATACAAAGGGCCCAGAGGCATATGAAGGAATGCTCAACATCACTAGTCATCAGAGAGATGCAAATTAAAACCACAATAAGATACCACTTCACACCTGTCAAAATGGCAATCATCAGCAAATCAACAAACAACAAGTGTTGGTGAGGATGCAGGGCAAAGGGGATCCTCATACACTGTTGGTGGGAATGTAGGCTGGTGCAGCCACTGTGGGAAACAGTATGGGGTTTCCTTCAAAAACTAAAAATGGAACTGCCTTTTCATCCTGGGATTCCACTACTTGGACTATACTCAAAAATCCTGAAACACCAATTCATAAGAACCTATGCACACCTATGTTCATAGTGGCACTATTTACTATAGTCAAGTGCTGGAAACAGCCTAATAGCCCAGCAGTGGATGATTGGATCAAAAAACTTTGGTACATTTACACAATGGAATTCTATACAGCAGAAAGAATGAAGGAACTTGCACCCTTTGCAACAACATGGATGGAACTGGAGAGTATTATGCTTAGTGAAATAAGCCAGTCAGTGAAGGACAAATATCTTATGATCTCACCCATTATGGGACAATAATGAGCAAAACTAACAACAAGCAAAACAGAACCAAGTATATGAATACAAGGAATAGGCCTTCAGTGGTCAAGGGGAAAAGGGTTTGGGGTAGGGGGGAGGCATAGGCAAGAAAGGAGAGCATCTTAGACAAGAACCTAGTATAAAGGAACTATGTACATGGACAACAGTGGGGATTGACTTTGGGAGGAATGGGTGGGTGGGGAGGGGGACAGAGGGAAGCAAAAAGGGGATGGATATAATACAACAACAATAAAATTAAAAAATAAATAAATAATAAGAATTTCATTCACCAGTCAGGAACAATATGGTTAAAGAAAGCAATAAATTATTTCTCTACAGAACATATGTGATACTTTGAAATCTGTAATATATATTTTATGTTATATATTATGTTAGGGGAAGAAAATATTAAAAGAAAGGTATATAATAAAACTGAATGAGCTTTTTACATAAAACTAAATTTACATTTAAAATATTTTCAAAATAGAAGACAAGTAAGAAAATTGTAATATATAAGTGATCTTTACAAAGGTTTTTGATAAGTGGTATATAGATTTGTATATAGAATAACACTAAAAATTTAGGTCTTTCGTGATATTCACTTGTGATACTTCCAGGTGGTCAAAAGGAGTCATATTTGAAACACCACTTGGTAGTTAACATGTAAGTATGTAAGACTTTCTTAGCATTATTTTAAAAATCAAATAACAAGTTGATGCACACATTTTAAAAATAAATTCTATTATTCTAATTGTTTATTGAAATAATAAACAACTCTAGTCTTTATATTTAGTACTCTAATTCATAATTAATTATATGTATGTATAGATTTGTCTATATAAGTAATATATTTATTATATAATTAATATATTTATAAAAGTTATAAAGTATTTAAAGTGTTTATAATTATCTTTAGCATATACAATTTATTTCTGTAAATATCTACATATACATTTACTTGTACATATGTATACATTCACACACATATGCATGTACTCATAGTTAAATCAACAATTTATCATAACTCAAAAATTTGAGTTTATATTTGTTTATTTCAAACTCCATGAATATATGCAAGTAGCCTTACATAAACCACTACTGTTTGGGTTATGGTGAATATAAATTAATTTTAATTTCCCAAGAGAATATTCAGCTGTAATACCATGCTGTTTTGTTTGAGAGATATTCAAATGAAACCTGCTCTGTATTTCATATTTAATGAGCAAATTAGTAGTAGTTTAACAAAGAAAATTCAGTAGAATGATACCCCTGTGAAGCATAAATCTCCTTTCTCCTTAACATTACAATAAAATTAGTACACATATAATACATGTGTAAACAAATACACTTGAGTGCACACATACACACAAATACATACACAGAACACAGCATGTAGAAGCCTGTAAAGCCTGTGTATTGAAGACCAAAACCTAGAATGAACTAAACTTTTCCAAGCATTATAGTAGCATTGTTAAATAGGTTTGTAGCAAGAATATCAGCTGATAGAGGAGAAATTTATTTCTCAAGAATAGGGCATATGGATAGGGACCAAAGTTTACATAAATATTCCAGTCTAACTTTCCATATCTTTTCCTTTAAGAACAATACCTTTATTAATCAAAAGAATAAGAGAAGAGTTTTTTTTTTCACCTAACCATGAGAAATTAACAGGAACAGTTTATGCTTATGTGCTAACCAACTAAAACACAGACATAATATATGAAACAACATTGTTCTGCCATTTGATGAAAGGAAAATAAGACTATCTCTAGGAGCAGAGACATGAACATGGAGAGTCCTGTCATTGACCCACAGACTGCATGGCTAGGAACTCCAAAATGCACTGCAGAGATGCATGGGGAACTCAAACAAAGACTGGAACTCTTCAACTGTTAAAAAGACAAAGATCAAATTATAGGTAGAATAAAGGTAGTTAGACTTTTTAGGGCAAATTATGGAAGAGAGAGAAAACTAGGGAAATATGCAGAGGGTTTCTTCTCCTATCACTAGATCAGTGAGAACACACGTCTGTACACAAATGTTCAGTGCAGCTTTTTCTTCTCAATACCCATAAATTAGAAACAATTTAATTGTCCAGCAAAAATCAAATGGATACAGGTAGTGGTATATCCACTCAATGGAATACTACTATTTAATCAATAGAATGAATTAATAGGTACAAAAATATAGGTTAGCCCTGGCTGGTAGCACAGTGGTTAAGGCGCCGGCCTGCAAACCCAAAAGTCGCAGGTTCGATTCCCCAGCCAGGGCACATAACAAGGTTGCAAACCAGGTCTCCAATCAGGTCTGTGGCTGGAGGCAGGTGAAAAGCAACCTTACATTGATGTCTCTCTCCCTCTCTGCCTCCCTCCCTTCCCCTCTTTCTAAAAATAATGAAATAAAATCTTAAAAAAATATATATATATATATGTTAATGTAGTGGGTTGAATAATATACCCCCCAAAAGAACCAGATATGCCTATATCTTACCCATGAACTTGTTAATGTCACCTTTTTTTTTTTTTTTTTTTTTTTTGGAAAAAGAGCCCATGAATATATAATTAAGATAAAATTCTTGATATTTTAACTTGAAATAAGACATTTTATTTACCTGGAGGGAATTTAATTCCTATAACAAGTGTTTTCATAAGAGGCACAAAAGACATAGACACAAGTGTGATGTAAAAAAACACAAAAATTGATGTTACTCTGCCAAAAGCCAAGAAAAGTCTGTAGCCACTAAACACTGGAGGAAGCAAAAATAGATCATCTCCTTGTCAACACCTGAGAATTACTTATGACATAGACTCTACCACAAAGATTACCACACATGACATTATTTATTCCTGAGAAAATTATTTTACTAGAAAATAGGAGTATTGTATCAAGTGGGAGTTACTCATATTGCTATGTATCCCATTCTTCTGATAAAAGCCCACTAAAATTTTAGGTTAGGTGTATTGATAACTTGGGTAATTATCAAGAGCTTAGACCTATTCAGAATGCAAGCTTTATTAACTCTATGATTCCAAACTAGCTATATACTTGGGGTGCTGGCTGAGGGCAATGGGAATATAGACTAGAAGATACAAAAATAATTAGAGATTTGAGTTGGTGGCATAGAGGTGTAAGTTACACTCACCTCCTTCAAGAAACAAACTACAGTAACAACCAAATTATAAAACAACCAATCTGAAAACCTAACTGAACACTAGTTGAACAGATGTCTATAACCAAGGATTTACAGAGAAAGCCACATGGTGCCTGGTGGGAAGTGTGGAGAAGCAAAATAGCTGTCTACACACCAATGTGTTGTTGTTGAGAATCTGGAGGAATATCTTAGCTGCAAATGTTCCCACCTAAAGAGTGTGGGGTCTCAACCCCATGCCAGGCTAGCCAGCCCAGAGCAAGACAGCTAGGAAAAGAAGCCTATATGACATCTAGCTATGAAAATCAGTGCAGATTCCACCTGACACTAAAAGACAGAAATCTGCTAGAAACCCAAGCAAACTCTTAAAGGATCAATGCACAAAATTTTGTTCACAGCCACTCACCCCCAGGTTCTGGTGGAGAAACACCAAATAACATCACCATTCTTGTGCAGAGCTCTATCTCTACATGGCAAAATCTTAATCTATTTTAGACATATAAAATCTACTGGCTTCATCCTGATAGCTCCCTGTGGCCCTGCTTCAACTCAAAGGTCTATAGGACCCATGCAGGTGGCAGCTTGCCTTTGTATAAGGCTGAGTTGTCTCATAACCAGCCCTAGTGCTGAACTTGAATATCTTTATCAGCCTGATGAACACCATTTGCCCCTACATGGTATCTTGCTGAGAACCTATCTCATGCAACCTGCACACCACCAGAAGTTCTTTCAATGATTGAGCCTAGAAGACATTTTGAAGGCTGATGTGGTTCTTGGTATACTTTGGTTTTATGGTTGACCTGCTCCTAGGCTTGATGCTGCTAGAAGCCAACCTTGGGACACAGCTTGGCCCCTCTCTTGTATGCCCAGCCCCAAGAAAAAGAGCCACAAACTGTGTAGCTTCTAACAATTAGCCCAGGGCCAGCCACAGGTATCACTCAACATTGATCTTAGGAGTACCTCCTAAGAAACACCATAATCAAAACACCAGGTGGTGGGCTTCAAACCACATCCTAGTATGATCAAAGTAGCTCTACAAGTGGAATACTCAAAGGAAGATCTCAGCAGACACCAGACACTGATTGGAAAAATTCCACTTTATGAGGTAATCTGCTGCACAGCAGCTCATACATTATCGTCAACGTAAATCTTCATAGTCAAGCAGTCTGACAGTCCATTCTACCCACAGGGGAGCCAACGGCAATCAAGCCTCAACTACAAAAGAGGGCTCAATAACCCAAAATGAAGGAACTTAGTGGAGAACCTAACTCTTGTAATCAAGGAGACTGCATCACTGTGTCACACAAGACTACATAAGGCCACTCTACCAAGACTGGGAGACATAACAGATGTAGTTAATGAACAGAAACAAATACAGAAGGGCAGCCAAAATACAGAGACAAAGAAATATGCCCAAAATGTAAATATAGCAGAAATCCCAAGATAAAAAACTAGATGAAATGGAGACAGGCATTCTACCATACCCAGAATTCAAAATGATGATTATAAGAATGCTCAAGAGAGGGAAGATGGTGACAGAGCAGAGAGCAGTGCTGATAGTATTCTCGAGTACCAAAGCAGCTAGAGAACCAGATAGGGAGCATGAGACTTCTTCAAGAATCTAGGAATTGGAGCAGGCAGCATCTGGACACAGGGGAGCACAGCCCAGAGGCAGAGGAGACCAGCAGGACAGTAGGTGAGGCGTTCCACACCGACCAGACGGCGGGCCGAGGTCGGCTCTGGGCAGTGGCGGCTCTGCCCAGGGGGGCGAGTTTGACTGAGGCCAGCTCCAGGCTCCCTGGCGACTGGAAGTCTCAACAGTGAAGTGCGGGCGGCGAGGGCAAATGCCATAGGGAACGCGGAATTGAACTCTTGCAGGGGAGGGACTGTGTGACAGACTCACTCCTGCAACAGGGAGAGGAGGCTCTGAGCTGGGCTAGAGTTGGAGGAGAAGAGTCCTGCAGGAAGCCGGAGCAGGGGAGCAGGGATCCGCACCCGCCGGGGCGGAGAGAGGGCCGAAAACAGTGCCGCTGGGCCACTGGGGAAACAGCAGCTGGAGGGCCCTGCAACGGCGGAGGCCCAGCCCTGCGCAACCACACAGGCCCCCAGGCAGCTCAGAAACTCTGAAATGTGAGCCTGCAAGCCATGAACTAGTAGCGGGAACAACGGACCTGCCATTGCCTGAGATAAAGGCGGCACCGCCCACGCCTGGGAGGGGCTCATTACAGAGGCCTCGCAAAGGGTTCCACGGAGAGCTGGTTGGCTTGGAGGAGTAGTGCCAGCCCCTGAAGGGCGGGGCAGTGTAGGCAGACCCCGGACAGTGTTGACAGACATGGGCGGCCTCCACCCAGAACTGCGGGGGCGGGGCCAGTCATCACAGGGACCAGCAAAGTTGCGGGCTGAGTTGCAGGGGTGCTGGGTGCTCATTCTGGGCAGGAACCTCCCCCAGGAGAGGGAGGGGGCTCCCTACGGGCTCCAGAATACCGGCAGCCCTAAAACCCAGCCAGGATGCAGAAGGCCCAGCCTACCTGGGGGCAGACACTCAGAATCAGCCCTGACTGTGACAATCAGAGGCCCTGCCACACGCCAAGACTGGCTAGAATATAGACTATAGACTGCAAAGTCCTGACCGAGAAAAAGAGGCAGCCTCAGGAAAGGGATTGCTGCTAATCTCAAGCATGGAGAGCAATATGAACTATTAATCCCCAACATACCCTTTGCAAAAGTTACTTCTCACTTATTCTTAATCCCCGCCCCATACCACAATCCACCTAAATACCCAAGACCCTCCCCCTACTCTTGAATTAAAGTCTAATCACTCTGTGGCTATAACACATTCCCAGTCCTCAATCTAAGTATTTCTCCCTTCCCCAGCCACCTAAACCCTTTATTCTTTATTCCTTTCTTCCTTCCTCTTTTTATTTTTATTTTTTAATTTTTTTCTTTTCCTTTTCTTCCTAGTAAAGCCCACAGGTTCTGGCTCCACCTGGACCAATCAGAAATCATAAAGGGGGAACAGACACCTAAAATCTTTTTTTTATTAATATCGATTTCTCTTTACCTTGTGACTTTCTCCCACTTTTTCTTCTCTTTCTTTCTTTCTTTCTTTCTTTCTTTCTTTCTTTCTTTCTTTCTTTCTTTCTTCTTTCTTTCTTTCTTTCTTTCTTTCTCTCCTTCCTTCCTTCCTTCCTTCCTTCCTTCCTTCCTTCCTTCCTTCCTTCCTTCCTTCCTTTCTCCTTTCTTTTCTCCCTGATAAAACCCACTGGTCCTGGCTCCACCTGGACCAAACAGAGACCATAAATGGTGAACAGTCAGCTAAACCTTTTCTTTATTAATATTGATTTATCTTTCTCTTGTAACTTCCTCCCTTTGTTTCTTTCCGTTTTTCCCTCTGCTAAAAGCCCTCAGGTCCAGGCTCCATCTTGACCAGTCAGGGATTATTAAGGGTGAACAGCCAACTAAACCCTTTCTTCTTATTATTATCATTTTTATTTCTTTTTTCCTTCTACTTTTTGTTTGTTTCTTTGATTGTTTGGTTTGGTATTTTGTTTTTAGGTTTTTTATTGTTTGTTTGTTTGTTTTTGTTTTTTTTTCTGCTAAAAGCCCAAAGGCCCAGAATACAACCAGACAGCCCAAATAAAGGACACACCAAGAACAGCAAGTGGAGAAAATCTGGGAGACGGCAACATTGAACTCCACAAATCTCCTGTTACAGAAGGGTGCTCAACTAAGGCAAGGAAGCAAAGTAGGTTAACCCAAGAGAAGAACAGAAATAAATAAATAAATAAAGAGCAAGCAAGAACAGACACCCAAAATGGGGGAAAAAAGAATCAGTCTATCACCAAAAGGAAAGGAAGAATCCCCAGAAAGAACACAAAATGAAACAGAGGCACCTGGAATATCAGATAAGGAATTCAAAAGAATGATGATAGAGAAGCTCAGTGAGCTGAGACACATCAAAGAAAACTGTAAACAACTCCAGGAGAACTACAAAGAACTCCAGGGAAATTACAAAGAACTCCAGGGGAATTACAAAGAACTCCAGGGAAACTACAAAGAACTCCAGGGAAGTTACAAGGAACTTACTGAGAACTACAACAGCATGAAAAAGGACATGGAAACTATCAATAAGTGCCAGCAGGAAATGAAGAACACAATTTCTGAATTAAAGAACACAATAGAAGGAATCAACAATAGACTAGAGGAAGGAGAGGACCGCATCAGCGAGTTGGAGGATAATGTAGACAAATACTCCAAGACAGTAGAAGAGAATCAAAAAAGGCTGAACAAGACTGAAGAGGGGTTAAGAGAGATGCAACACAACATGAAACGTAACAACATCCGTATCATAGAGATACCAGAAGGAGAAGAGAAACAATGAATGGAAAAACTGTTCAAAAAAGTCATGATAGAAAATTTCCCTAACATGATGAATGAAAACATTAATCCAGTTCAGGAAGCACAGAGGGTCCCAATGAGAATCAACCCAAACAGACCAACACCAAGGCACATTATTATGAAAATGGCGAATTTCAAAGACAAAGAGAGAATCCTAAAAGCATCAAGAGAGAAAAGACAAATAACATACAAAGGGGCTCCAATAAGGCTATCAAATGATTATTCAACAGAAACAATTCAAGCCAGAAGGGAATGGCAAAAAGTATTTCAAGTCATGGTAA
>PVIW01017688.1:0-13414 GCA_004026585.1 Noctilio leporinus
CTCATATTTGACAAAGGGGGAAGGAACATCCAATGGAGTAAAAACAGTCTCTTCAACAAATGGTGTTGGGAGAACTGGACAGCAACATGCAAAAAGATAAAACTAGACCACCAACTTACACCATACACCAAAATAAACTCAAGATGGATAAAGGATTTAAACATAAGCAGTGCCACCATAAAGGTCTTGGAGAAAAATAGAGGCAGTAAACTTTTGGATATCCTATGCAAAAATATGTTTACTGATACTTCACAAAGGGCAAAGGAAATCAAAGAACAAATCAACAAATGGGACTATATCAAATTGAAAAGTTTCTGTTCAGCTAAAGAAAATATCAGCAAAATTCAAAGGGAACCAACTGTATGGGAAAACATAATTACCAATGATATCTCAGCCAAGGGTTTGATCTCCAAAATACATAAAGAACTAATGCGACTCAACATCAGGGAGACAGCCCAATGAAAAAATGGGCCAAGGACCTAAACAGACAACTCACTGAGGAAGATATACAAAGGGCCCAGAGGCATATGAAAGAATGCTCACTAGTCATCAGAGAGATGCAAATTAAAACCACAATAAGATACCACCTCACACCTGTCAGAATGGCAATCATCAACAAGTCAACAAACAACATGTGTTGGCAAGGTTGTGGGGCAAAGGGAACCCTCGTGCACTGTTGGTGGGAATGTAGGCTGGTGCAGCCACTGTGGAAAACAGTATGGGTTTTCCTTAGAAAACTAAAAATGGAACTGCCTTTTGATCCAGCAATTCCACTACTTGGACTATATTCAAAGAATCCTGAAACACCAATTCATAAGAACCTATGTACACCTATGTTCATAGCAGCACTATTTACAATAGTGAAGTGCTGGAAGCAGCCTAAGTGCTCATCAGTGGATGATTGGATCAAATATCTTTGGTACATTTACACAATGGAATACTATACAGCAGAAAGAATGAAGGAACTTGTACCCTTTGCAACAACATGGATGGAACTGGAGAGTATTATGCTTAGTGAAATAAGCCAGTCAGTGAAGGACAAATATCATATGATCTCACTCATTACAGGACAATGATGAACAAAACTAACAACAAGCAAAACAGAACCAAATATATGAATACAGTGAATAGGCCTTCATTGGCTAGGGGGAAAGGGGTTGGGGGGGCAGGGGGAGGCAGAGGCAAGGAAGGGGAGCAGTTTAGACAAGAACCTAGTATAAAGGAACCATGGACATGGACAACAGGTGGGATTGACTTTGGGGGGAGTGGGTGGGTGGGGAGGGGGACAGAGGTGAGCAAAAAGGGGATGGATGTAATACAACAACAATATAATTTAAAAAAAAGAAGCACATGAAATAAGGAAATGAAAAGTTATTGCCAATGTATTGCACCCACCCTGTACACTATCATGTCATCTGCAAATAATAAACTAAAAATGGAACTACTTTTTGACTCAATTTTTCCATTGCTATGATTACACCCAAAAACCCTGAAGCATCAATTCAGGAGAACTTATGTGCCCCTATGTTCATAGCAGCGCTTTTTTTAATAGCCAAGTGCTTGAAATAGCCTAAGTGGCCATCAGTGGATGAATGGATCAAAAAACTTACACACATTTACGCAATGGAATACTACACAACAGAAAGAAAGAAGAAACTCCTACCTTTTTGTAACAACATGGATGAAACTGGATAGTATTATTCTTAGTAAAATAAGCCAGTCAGTGAAAGACAAATACCATATAATCTCACCTATTACAGGAGACTAATGAACAAAACAAACTAACAAGCGAAACAGAACCAGAGTCATGGAAAAAAGGAACAGACTTTCAGTGTGCAGAGGGCAGCAGGGAGGGGAGAAAGAGGCAAAGAAAGGTAACAGTTCAGTTAAGGACCTAGCATGGATGACCCATGGACATGGACAACATATGGGATTGACTATGGCAGGAGGATTGGGAAGGGAGGGTCGGGCAGGGGAGAGCAGTGGGGGAAAAATGAGATAAGTGTAATACAATAAAATAAAATAATCCAACTGTCAAAAATTCAAATAAATAAAACTTCAATTTAAAAAAATATATAGAAAGCATACTTTATGCTGACCCAGAGGAACCAGAAAATGTGCAGGTGTTGAACATGACTTTTATTCAGCAAAGTGTCCCAGATATTAGAAGGAACCTCCAGTGTTTAAACAGAGCAATGGGTATGAACCCGTTTCAGGCAGTGGACCTAGCCTTAAAATTTACAATGCCTAGGAAGCAAGGAAGTTAGGACAAAGTGCTTCCTAGGCAAGGTAAAGCCTAAAGATTTAATCATCACTAAGCCATTATTATATAAAAGGTTAAAGAGACTTATTTAAGAGAAAAGATATAAACTCTGAAAATTAAAATGGCAATAAATTTATAACTATCAACAATCAAACCTAAAAAAGAAACTAAGCAAACAAGCAGAACTAAACAGAACTATAGATATAGAGATCATTTGGAGGGCTATCAGTTCGAAGGGGACAGGGGAGAATGGGGAAAAGGTGCAGGGATTAAGAAGTACAAATTGTAGGTACAGGGGGATGTAAAGTACAGTATAGGAAATGGGGAAGCCAAAGAACTTATACACATGACCCATGGACATGAACTAAGGTGGCAGGATTGCTGGAGGGAAGGGATGTATTGGGAAGAGGGGGCCAAAGAGGGAAAAATTGGGACAACTGTAATAGCTTAACCAATAAAACATACTTTAAAATAAAATAAATAATTTCAGCCTTAGTGATAATAGGCTTAAGTGACTATTGCATATGGAAAGCTGTTATTCCAAAACTGTGTAGCTTTTGAATAGTTTCTTTCCCTTTTCAGCAAACCTCTGCCTTTGGAATTTTGCCTAGTGGGTGGTGGTGGGCAGCAGGACCCCAACTGCTTTTCAGTAATAATTAGGCACAGGAAAAAGTGTAGCTTCACTAGGTGAGGTTAGTCTTCTGCCACAGGTTAAACAGGGAACACAATGTCTTTGCCACCAGGTACCAAGCTGTATGTATGCAGGTACTGCAGTCTGAATTTGAGCCAATGTTACATTTCTTCAAGAAAAACTGCTTCAGTGGCTAATGTTCAACACACTCTGAATCTGGGAAGTGAGCATGTCAGCCACCAATGCAATTCTTCCCCAGGTATCTGGCATGATTTTTTATTCATTTTGAGATGTACCCAGTAAAGGCATATGCTACCTTGTATTTTGGGTGGAGTCTGAGTTCTGGACTGGGTCAGTGTGCTCACTAGACTACTACCCAGGTCACCCTCTGCATTTGCTTGGCTTTTTCTGCACATTGCCATGTCTATTAATTCTACCCTTTGTTCATGCTTGGACTCCTTCCAGACCATCCAGTTTAGAACTGTTTCTTTTGCAATTGCTTTAGGGATGTGTGTGTGTGTGTGTGTGTGTGTGTGTGTGTGTGTGTTCTCTTCAACAGATAGACACTTTAAAAGAGCAGGGGCTGCTTGCAGAAAGCATGCTTGTACCGTGATTTAGCTCATTTACTGCCTTCAATACTACTGTAATTACTACTATTTATTCAGAGCCTGCCCATGCACCAGATGCAATGCTAAATATTTCACATGGATCACCTCAGTCTTTACCTTTGTCTGAAGGAGGTTCCTACAGATTAGAAAAGTGAGCCTTGGGCAAGTTTAGCAATATGCACAAAATCACAGAGCTAATGAATGATGGACCTGAGATTCAAACCCAAGTCTCTGCCCTGGCTGGTGGCACAGTGGATAAGGTGCCAGCCTGCAAACCCAAAGGTCACTGGTTCGATTCCCAGCCAGGGCACATAACCAGGTTGCAAGCCAGGTCTCCAGCCAGGTCTGTAGCTGGAGGCAGGTGAAAGGCAACCATACATTGATTTCTCTCTCCCTCTTTGCCTCTCTCCCTTCCCTTCTCTCTGGAAATAAATGAGGTCTTAAAAACAACAACAACAACAACAACAAAACACCCAAGTCTCTCTCATTGCTGAGCCTACTTTACCATCTTGCCTTTTAAGAACCCAGAGAAACTGGATTTGATTCTTTGCCAGCTGTTGTCTCTTGTTCAGGCAACAAAGACCTTTGTGAAACCAAATCATCAAGAAGTCTGTACCAAATTCTTAGGATGTACCAAACTCAATGTGGGATGCTAGCAGTGGAGTGCAGATAACATGCATGTAGGCAGTTCTTGCTCCCAAGTCCTAACAATCTCATTGAGGGAATGAGATCCACACAGAACCAATTAGGATGTAAGTAGTCAAAGGGACAGTGTGGTACCAGCATAGTGAAAGCTCAGGGGCTTCTGGAGGAGTAGGCACCTGTGTTGGGGCCTGAATGATGGGCAAATATTAGGCAATTGCAAAGGAGGAAGCCTACCACATGGAGAAGACAGCATGAAAGAAGGCCCAGGGGAGGAGGTGTTCAGGAAAGGATGGAAAGACCTGTTAAGTCTCAGAGGAAGAAATTTTTCTGGGGTGAGTTGGGATCAAAATGGTGGGTAGTAGGGACATCTCTCTTTGCTATAGAAGACCTTTCCTGGTGGGGAGATGAAAATTTGTGTACACATACTATTTCTCCTGCAATTCCTGGGAAGCCTGAGATTCCAGGGGAGCCTTTCAGGCCAGGTAAGCCTCGTAGTCCTGAGGAGCCAGGGGAGCCAGGACTTCCATTAAGTCCCTTGATAACACTGGGGAATCCAGGAGCTCCAGGCAAGCCTGGTGGCCCAGGGAGGCCAGTTTCTCCTTTGTCACCTGGAAAAGAAGCAAAATGCTTGGACAAAGACTTTGGGCAAGAGAAAATCTACTCCCCAAAGTGCAGGTACCCTGGGTTGCAGGCAGGCAAATTGCAACTGGGGGACATTTAGCTTGGGAGGGAATAGGGATGGGGTGTTGCCGTCAGTCGTACAGGGCACCAGTCAGGACCATCCCTTTTCCAGCACTGAGAAAGCTGCTCAGTGCCCATATCCCACTACCTGTCACACTTCCTCCAGGGATACAACAGTCTGTGGTTTAAAAACTCAGTCTCAAATTTCAGGTGCCCCTCCGGCTCAGGGAAAACAGCTTCTCTGGATCTTCTGCCATCACCCACACTGATACTCTGGAGGGCCCTATTGTGTGGGGCCTTTCTCAGGAAGGAAGTCAAGTTTGGTTCTAAAACCTTTCTTGAACATTTCTCCTGCCCATTCCCTGCCCCAGCACCTTTGGATCCAGGAAATCCATCCAATCCAGCTGAGCCCTGAGAGCCTTTGTCTCCTTTGAACTGGAGATTCAGTATTGGAAGACTGAGACTGGGTATTCCAACTGGTCCCAGGTCACCTCTCTCTCCTGCAGGGATGAAGATCATGAGATCTGTGTGAGAGGGAGCTTAGACATGGTGTTCAGGAAGGAGCTGACCTTTCATACCAGCTCTTCACTACACACCCCCAGGCCCCCTTTCTGGGCCCCCCCTTCCAGATTCTTCTGCCCAACCATTTCCCAACTTTTAATTTATGTGTATGCTCTATCCTTTAATAAACTTAAACTCCACAAGCAACTTTAGACCATACTCAAAACTGTCCTCTGTTGAGCATCTGGGAATGTATGACATGACTTCTAACATGCAGTGGTAACAGAAGAAATTAGAACTTTTGGTTTAAAAGGATTTTATTCAGGAGCCCCAAGTCCTTTTGTATTTTCTGATGCAGGGTTGGTGCAAACCAGAATGACAAAGTCAACAAACAAAATGTGCCTTAGGAGGCATAAATGGCAATTCCAGAATTCAATTCCCCAGCTCACCTTTTTCACCAGGGCTACCAGCCTCTCCAGATGGTCCCACTCTTCCATCCAACCCAGGAATTCCCTTTAATCCGCTTGCACCAGGAATACCAGGGAGACCTGGAGTCCCTGGAAAACCTATCAGTCCAACAGAGCCCTTCTCACCTGTTGAGAAGAACTTCTCTTATTCCTGTTTTACGTACAAGGAAATGGAGGCTCAGAATGGTTAACTAACTTACCTAAAGTCACACAGCTAGGAAGTTGCAAGAAGGGATTCAAACCCAGTTTTGTCTAACTCCAAAGCCCAAGCTTTTATTCATTACACATTATATTATTTCCCTGAACAAGGACATGACAGTAATTAACAAAAAGGAATGAAGAGGTGGACACCTGTCTTATGATGTGTCAAAACAGAGCTCATTTGTGGCACACACACACACACACACACACACACACACACACACACACAAAAGCCCAGGGTCAGGAGGTGGAGAGATGAGCTCTAGTCTGGTGCTATTATTAACCAGTTGTGTGACCTTACACCAGTCACTTCCTACTGTATGAAATAGAAATGCTTCCAGACCCTGGCTGGTGGCACAGTGGATAGGTGCTGGTCTGCGAACCCAAAGGTCATTGGTTCGATTCCCAGCCAGGGCATGTAACCAGGTTGCAAGCCAGGTCTCCAGCCAGGTCTGTAGCTGGAGGCAGGTGAAAGGCAACTGTACATTGATGTTTCTCTCCCTCTCTACCTCTCTCTCTTCCTCTCTCTCTGAAAATAAAATCTTTTAAAAAATTATACAAAAAATAGAAATGCTTCTTACCCAACCTCTGGTGTCTAGCAGGAAAATCACAGAAAATGAGAACTATGACGGTTTGTGGTAGTAGTGGCACAAACGAGTAAACCCAGTGAGGCTACTACCACCTTAGGCTTTACTCACAGTGATATTCAGCCCAGTGTTCCCCCTGGCAGGCAGTGAGGGTGACTTACTTTGTGTGGGGTCCTTCTTTACCCTTGTACACCTATCTTGTTACAAAAAGCCCTGCCCACCTCCCTCTTCTAGACAGAGGTGAAGGAGCAAGCTGGGCAGCATGGATGTTCCTTTCTGGCACCTACTGGTGCCTTCCTGATCACTTCACTTACCCTTTGGACCTGGCAGGCCTGGAAGCCCAATGCCTCCAGGCAAGCCTGAGTTCCCCCGGAAGCCAATTAACCCTGGAGTTCCAGGAAGGCCTTTCAGCCCAGGCAGACCACTCTTTCCAGCTGATGCAGGGGAACCTGCTTCACCTTTTGGACCTCTCTTTCCAGGGAGTCCTGAATCACACAAGAGAGAACACAGGACAGCTGTGAAGTGAGACTCCATCCAGATTAGGGCCACTGCCTTTCCCATGGCTTCTTGTTGTTTTTGTAAATGACCCTTTAACAGTGTCCTACAGACTGCAAACAGGCAGAGTTCTTAGTTGGTGGAAGTATTAGCAGCTACCACCCAGAGTGCCACACCAATGGCTATTACATTCAGCCTGGCACAGTAACTGATAGGGCACACAAACCCCTTTTGATTATAACTTCTTCCCCCTTTATGAACGTAGTTCAAACTTTAGCCTCTGAATGGAGCTCTGGAAAGCCAGGGTGGCAACTAGAGTCTAATTTCCTGGAGTTTCCAGTCTGAATCACACCATAATGGCTGTTTCCTAAGCCAATCATTGAAGTAGAGGTTAAAGCTGAGCCATTGTTTTAACTTCCCCAGGAAACCATGGATACAGGGCTGTCCTTTTAATTCCTCAGGCAATCAGTTAATCAACCAGTTCCTTGACATTAAGGTTGAAAGACCTCCTAGAGCCAAGTAGTGTAGAAATCCTCAAGGCTCATTTGGCCTCTTAAGTATTTGGAGACTTCTTTCACCTTGCTTTAAATTGATCAATGGGATTAACCTCCTGAGCTGCTGCCAAAGTGGAATGTTCAGGTACAAAACAAGGAAATTAAAAAACCAAAGGACTAAATCAGTGACTACAGAGGTATTTGGGGCCCCTGAGGACCTAAATGCATGGCTGATTTGGCTTTCTGTGGATTGAAAAGCATCCAGTGGCTGAAAGCCCCAGGATTCTAATGAGAGGCTGTGAAGGGGATTCCACAACAAGAGAAGGAAATTCAATGGAGGCCAATCCCACAGCATGAATTCGGGGCCCTGACTTTGCCAGGTTACAGTGTATAGTAAGGTAATTCCCTGAGAGGCAAAGCAGGTGGGGGTGTTAGTCTGTGAGCTTGTGTGTCAGTTTCTTACCTGGAAAGCCCATGTGAAAACCCCAGAAATACAGAAGGACAAAGGGGATAAAAAATAGTAGTGGCTCTATAAATAACTACTCCAGTCACCTGGTCAGGAGTAGGAAGGGATGATATAGTCACTGAGGTAGGGTGGTGAGGGTGGTGCAAGAAAAAGACAAGCTGCAAACACTAGTCTGGAAATACTAGTATCAGGCTGACTGCTCAATGAGAGACACTTTGGCCGTAGTTCTCAGAGACATGCTCCACTGAGAGGCAGGTCACCACACAGTCACACTGTTCAAGCTTCTCCCCCAACCCAATGACTCTGAATGGCCCAGCGAAGGCAGTGGACATGGCTAGACCCTCTTTCACAGCAAGGTGGGGCTTTTCTAACTGGGGAAGGCTGGAGGGAGGCTGAAGCATGATAAGGGGAAGGGAGGTTATGGAGGAGGAGCAGGAAGGGATTTGTGGTAATATTTTGGAAGCTAAACTGCATAAATCTTTTCTGCTTGGTACTGCAAGAGTAACTTGAGATTTGAAACTTGGGAGGTTAGGAAAGTAGAGTCTCCTCAACTCTGGCCATGTCACACTGCTGCTATTGTCTTTGGGGGCCTAGGGCCCAGGGCCTAGCTTATGTCTGCCAAGTTGGGGCTCCACCTCCAAAGGACCTACCTGAAGTGCCTGGAAAGCCTGGTGCTCCTGGCAGCCCCAGTTTGCCCTTGATGCCGAGTAAACCAACAGTCCCTGGGGTTCCTGGCTGTCCCACATGGCCTGGTGTTCCAGGGCTGCCTGGCTCACCTTTGGGACCTATCAAACCCAACTTCCCAGGAAAACCTAATGAAAGAAAGGGACAAAAGATCACAACCTGGATCGATGGCAGGGACTCATCACCAAACCAACTGTCAGTAGAAAAGCTTGTCCCAGATGCATCCCAGTTGCTACCATCTTCTCAGCTCTAGGCTTGCTGCTATTCCCAGAAGTTAATCAGATGTATTGCAAGAGAACTGACTATTGGTTATGATTACTTCTGGAATTACTAAGACAAGAAAGTAGATTCAGTGATTTAAGGAAAAGCTCCTCCCAAAGAGGGACAGAACAGAGTGACTTTTCATTTTAACCCCCTCATTAGCTCATCAACCCAGATTCAGTCAAGTGTTCATGCAATTATACCAGTTATACAAAGACTTTCTGTAGACTGTTAAATAAGTGGGGAAAGAGGAGTCACCCTTGGGTCCTGGAAGGCCAGAGTCTCCAGGAAATCCTCTGTCCCCTGGCAATCCCTGTAGACCTTGCTCCCCCGGAGCACCATTTTCAGCACCAAAGATGTTGCCAGGGGCTCCCTTGGAACCTGGTAAACCTGGACTGCCAACTTTGCCAGGTAAGCCATCATTTCCAGGGAGCCCAGGAAACCCAGGCAAGCCCTTCTCCCCTCGAGGTCCAGGAAATCCTAAATGTAAAGAGGCAAAAATAAAAGGCCATGGAGATTTAGAAACCATAGATTTGGGTGGAGGTCTTTGTGACAAATTGGTTTTTACTAGGAAAGTGAACATATTAATAACGTGTGCCATGAATCTAAAAACAAAACAAACAAACAAAAAAACACACACACAAAAAAGCCAACAAATAAACCAAATTAAAACCCAACAAAATAAAAAAACATGCTCATAAATACAGAGAACAAATTGATAATTGCCAGAGTTAGGGGATAGGAAAATGGGTGAAGGGGGTCAAAAGGTACAAACTTCCAGTTATAAAATAAATAAGTCATGAGGATGTAATGTATAGCATGGTGAATGTATTGCATATTTGAAAATTGCTGATAGTAAAGGTTCTCATCACAAGGAAATAATTATGTAACTATGTATGGTGATGGATGGTAACTAGGTTTATTATGATGATCATTTCAAAATATATACAAATATTGAAACATTTTGTTATGTACCTGAAACTAACATATGTCAATTATACTTCAAAATAAAAAAGAAATACCTTTAAAAATAATTATATGTGTCACACTTCATTTGAAGGTCGGGAGTCTCTGGTCCTGGGAGAACCTGCCTAGAGGTTCTAGCTTAGTGAAGCCAGGACTTGAGCAGAGCCCAGCAACTCTGGAGCTCCTACAGTGGCTGAAGAGAGGGGTTACCCTTGGGACCTCTTGTCAAAGGCCCAATCTCTACTGAAGTCATCAGACCCTTGCTGTCATGCCTCCTTCTTTCTGGGTCATAGAGGAAACTGAGGCACTCATAAACCCCAGGGCATATAATCCAAGATGAGCCCCATGATGTAGATCAGGAGTGGTTCTCAAACTGAGCCAGCTGGGACAGGGATACTTGTAAAAGCCAGATTTCTGGGCTCAACCGAGGGCTTCTGAGCAGTAGCTCTGCCAGGGGCCCAAGAATGTGCATTACTAACAAATTTCTAGGTGATGCTGATGCTGCTGGCCCAGGGAATGCAGTTTGAGAACATTTGGTGCAAAATAGAACAATGATGCTGAGGTTGAAATGACATAGTTTAAGCAAAGGGAAAGAAATGGACAACTTCCCTCTGACTCATCAGATTCTCTTTCTCTGACCTGACAATCAAAATTATCCCACTTAACTTCCTACAACTGGTGGATGGCTACTACAATCCAAACACATAATCACGGAAAAGGAGAAGCAAGTGAGGGGAAGCTTCTTTCCTTACCTGGCAACTCGGGGAAGTGAACTGATCCTGGACTTCCAGGCTCTCCTTTATTTCCATGCAATCCAGGCAGACCTGGAGTCCCAGGGAGGCCACGAGCCCCTTTAGGGCCTGAGAAACCAAATGTGAGTAGTAAGAGGAAAGGTGAGTCAGTGTGGATAGGTAGGATTTGTGGTGTTTGGTTAAGAATCCTAGTTTCTTGGAGGATATCTCTTATTCTCATCTACCCACAAAATACTCTTCAGCAGCCATTCTATTTTATCAATCTTCAAAGCTACCCTCTCAACAGAAATGTGAACCCCCAAATGGTACCAGGCTATACTCTGCTCCCTTTTGCTCATAGCCCTCCCAAGTGTGCTCAGTGACCTGCTCTGGTCTCACTTCATACCTGAGAATCCAGGAGCTCCTGGGAATCCTGATGGGCCATACAGCCCAGAAATAATACAAGGCAAGAGGACACCTGTAAAGAGTAACAGGTAAATATCTCATGATCCCCCTGAGTCAGGAATGATTTCCCCCCTGCATGCACCTTTACTCCCTTTCCATCAAATAGGGCAACCAAGTTCATCCCACGCAGCTGCTGTAGCCCACACAGAAGAATCCTGGCATCATAAACCCTTGGGAGATACCCCTAGTGCAATCACTTGCAGATAAGAATACCCCTATTGTCCAAGTGCGAGGATGTCACTTTCCAAACCATCAGTGTCCAGTGCCAGGTAGTCACCTCTGCAACAGACATTATCTATAAAGATTCCCTACTGGTGGCTTGTACAAGAACAGCAGAAAATGGCAATGGTTTATTCACCCTTCCCTCAGATGGAGCCTCTCCCTAGGATGGAAGCTTTTAGTTAGTCTTAAAGGTCCATTATGCCCATATGACAAGGGTTTGAAGCCAAGACCCCTCAAATTCACATGTCTTTTTTTTCTGTGGAATGAGGCTTTCCCAAACCATCAAGTCCTTTTGACACACCTCACTCCTTTGGGATCTGTTGAAATCTATTGACTGCCCTTGGTTAGATAGATTTGACCAAGATTTCCCATAGATTTGTACTAGGCAAACACTGAAGGCCATTCTCTTGCCCATAACTGATGAACAATGACCTTTCCCTCAGCTCTTCATTTAAAACTGCCAACTCTAGGCCCTGGCTGGTAGCACAGTGGATAAGGCACTGGTCTGCAAATCCAAATGTCGCTGGTTCGATTCCCCAGCCAGGGCACATAATCAGGTTGCAAGCCATGTCTCCAGCCAGGTCTGTAGCTGGTGGCAGGTGAAAGGCAACCATACATTGATATGTCTCTCCCTCTCTGCCTCTCTCCCTTCCTCTCCCTCTGGAAATAATAAATAAAATCTTAAAAAAAAAAAACAAACTGCCAACTCTGGGCCTTGGCTGGTAGCACAGTTGGATAAGGCACTGGCGTGTGAACCCAGAGGTCGCTGGTTTGATTCCCAGCCAGGGCACATAACCAGGTTGCAAGCCAGGTCTCCAGCCAGGTCTGTAGCTGGAGGCAGGTGAAAGGCAACCACACATTGATGTCTCTCTCCCTCTCTGCCTCTCTCTCTTCCCCTCTCTCTAAAAATAATAAATAAAATCTTCTTTAAAAATTAAAAAAAAAACACACACAAATTGCCAACTCTGCTACTCAGGGAGAAGGGGCAGTGAATATCAATATTCAAGACATCAAAATTGGCATGCCTAGCCCTTCTCCTAGCAAATTCTTCATTGTTCATTAATAATGTAAATTAAAAGTTCATAAGATCACAGAGGGAAGATTTAATAAAATATTAGCGAACAAATTGTGTGTTGATTCCCTCAAGTGACATTTACAAAAAATATCTAAGCTAATTAAAATTAGTCTTGATAACAACTAGTGAAATTAAAGAAGTAATCCAAAATCTCCCAAAGCACAAAAGCCATGGACCAGATGGCTACACAGGTGAATTTTACCAAACATTTCAAGAAGAACTAACTCCTATCCTCCTCAAACTATACCAAAAAATTCAGGAAGAGGGAAGACTCCCAAACTCGTTCTATGAGGCCAATATTATTCTAATCCCAAAACCAGGGCAAGACACAACTAAGAAAGAAAGCTACAGGCCAATATCTCTGGTGAACATAGATGCTAAAATTCTCAACAAAATATTGGCCAATCGGATTCAGCAGTGTATTACAAAGATCATACACCATGATCAAGTGGGCTTCATCCCAGGGATGCAAGGATGGTACAACATTCATAAATCAATCAATGTAATATACCACATCAATAAATTGAAAGATAAAAACCATATGATCATATCAATAGATGCTGAAAAAGCATTTGATAAAGTACAACAACCATTTATGATAAAAACCCTCAGCAAAATGGGAATAGAGGGAGCATACCTCAACATCATAAAAGCCATCTATGAGAAACCTGAAACCAACATCATACTTAATGGACAAAAACTGAAAGCTTTCCCCCTAAGATCAGGAATGAGACAAGGCTGTCCACTTTCTCCACTTCTATTCAACATTGTCTTAGAAGTTCTAGCTATAGCCATCAGAGAAGAAAAAGGAATCAAAGGTATCCAAATTGGAAAGGAGGAAGTCAAACTGTCATTATTTGCAGATGATATGATAGTGTACATACAAAACCCGATTGGCTCCACCAAAAACTTACTCGACCTAATAAGCAAATTTAGCAAAATAGCTGGGTATAAAGTCAATATCCAGAAAT
>PVIW01017689.1:0-13413 GCA_004026585.1 Noctilio leporinus
TTAATTTCTCTCTCCCTCTCTGCCTGTCTTCCTTCCCCTCTCTCTGGAAATAATAAATAAAATCTTTAAAATAAATAAATAATATTTTAGAATGGATTTTATTACTGTTCATCCTGCTGATGTTTGGGTCACTGTTATTTCCTTTTTAAAAATATTTTATTCCTTACTTTTAGAGAGAGGGGAAGGGAGGGAGGCAGAAAGGGAGAGAAACATCAATGTGTATAGTTGCCTTTCACCTGCCTCCAGCTGGGGACCAGGCTGGAGACCTGGCTTGCAACCTGGGTATGCCCCCTGACTGGGAATCGAACCAGCGATCCTTGGGTTAGCAGACTAGAGCTCAATCCACTGAGCCGCACCAGCCAGAGTGTTATTTCCTTTTTAAATGGGAGTTCTTGACTACCTAGGGAATAGGACTATATTATTTGAGTTTAATTATCAGCTTCTTTTGTTGGAAAGCATTACCTAAAAGAGGAAGAAAGGAGAGGCAATAAAGAAGAGAGACATTCAAGGAATAGTGAAATATACAATAGGCTTGTTTTCTTTGTCTTATTAATGCCATGCATAATGTAGATGGCATTATTTTATATGTACTTCCATGACTCAGGGTATAGACAGAATGAGCTTTATAGCTAAACACTCCCTTTTTCTTTCAATGAGGAAACTAAGACCTAAAGAGAAGATAAAATTCAAGTTCCCTAACTCTAATGCTAGCATTTTTCTATGCCTCCTAATATATCTTTGTCCCACCTATGTGAAGCTTAATCTCAAAACAGGCACATTATAGATAAATATAACATATTTATCTATAAATATAGCATATTTCTTTTTTTACAATATATTTACATATGCAGAAATTGCATTTATAACCAAAAACCCATAGTTATAATAGAGAAAGCAGAGTTTAAGGTATGGGAAATAGTATTTTTTTTTATTGTCAAAAGATCTTTAATTTAATTGAAATATTTTCTCTTCGTAGTTCTTAACTCGCTGGCATTCCACTGCACTTGCCCCAGTGATGCTGCCATTTATGGTGTCATAAGGAGGGGCATCAACGTTGCACCCCAGGACTGGGCAGTTGCTAGGATCTCTTTAATGGTTCCAGAAAGCTCTCTAGCTAAAGATCAGTGCCACATCTATGGGACAATGTGGACAATCTCATCGAAAGTGATTATTTCCACTGTGCTTATTTTTTTCTTCTTCTTCTTTGTTTTGTGGTGGTTCTTTGAGGGCTTTGATGATCAGGGCAGAGGCAGAAGGCACTACCTCAGTCTGAGCCTGTCTGTTCTAAATGGTCAGTCTCACTGTCATTCTGAAACCTTTCCAATCAGTAGTTGCTTTGGCAATGTCATCACCAACCCTTTTTGGGTACAGCCCCACGGAGGGCCAATCTTGGCAGCCAGGGCAGGCATGGCACTGACTTCCCTGCCAATGCACCTCAGGTGCAGGACTTCTATCTTGTTGGGATTGAACTTCGATCTTGTTTGGCATTGGGTAGGCAGCTGGTGTCTGATGAACCTGGACTTGAATGACCCAAAAGAGTTGCACCTTCACCTCCTCCAAGCTGAAAGCTGACCATAACTCTTATCAGTAAGCAATGTCAAAATAAGGGAAGTCATGCACCTGTTTTTTGCGTTTCCTAGAGATAATCTGACCCAAAGGAATAGCTTATTTTTGTTCATTGATATTTATAAAATGCCATTGGTTATTATTTTTTCCATAGAAGTAAAGAATATTATAAATGCAAAACAAAAAAGGGTAGATGTAGTTAATAACCTAAAATTATAATTAAGGAATAATTGTATAAAATAGGGCACACTTAATGAGTTCATATTAGATGCTAAACATTATTGTATTATTTTCATAATCTCACTAAAAATAAAAATCACCTAGTATAGATAGATAGTTTTACAGATGAGAAAAGGAGGGATAGAAGATATTAAATAACTTCCCCAGTGTCTTAGAGCTAATAAATGACAAATCCAGACATAGCCTACATGTTTCTAATCTCAAATTAATGATCTTATCCACCATGCAGTATTTATAGTTATTGACATCAAACCCTTTTCCAAAAGCAAGCCTTTTGGATAATGGGAAGGACATTGTATACATAAAGTGTAGGAAAAAGGAATTCTATTCAAGTCAATGTATTGTTTCTATATTGCTGTGTAATATATTACTCCCAAAACAGCAGCTTAAGGCATCAAGTATTAATTTCCTCTCAGTTTCTGTGGATCAGAAATTTGGGCACAGCTTAACTGGGTCCTCTGGATCAGGTCCTCACAAGACTTTAATCAAAGTGATCACCACGGCTGTGGTCATCTCAAGGTTAGACCGGAAGAGAAGCCACTCTGAAGTTTATTCAAATGGTGTTGACAAGGTTCAGTTCCTCATGGGTGGTTGAACTAAAGATCTCACTTCGTCATAACTACTGGCTGGAGTCTTCTTCAGTTCTTTACAACATGGGCCTCTTCATAGATAGTCTGGAGAATGGCAGCTGGTTTCCATCAACCTGAGCAAGCAAGAGAGCAACAGAATGTGGACAAGACAGCAGCCAGGGTCTTTTTGTAACCTAATCTCAGAAGTAATATACCATCTCCTTTGCCATATTTTATTTTTAAGAAGCAAGTCACTAGGTTCGTCCCATGCTCAGGGAAGAGGATTTTACATGAATACCAAAAGAAGGGGACTACTGAGAGCTATCTTAGAAGCTGCCCACCATTGTCAAGAATGTGTTCTCTGAGGAGCTTGAGGACTGAAGGCTCAGTTGACTCTGGTATACATATGTCCCTGGCAAACCTCCAAGTGAATGTCCTTCAGTAGCAGCCTTCCTCATAACTCAGGCAGAGTTTAACATTATGCAGAGGATAGCACGCCAACTCCCAGCATGGCCTGAGAAATTGTGAATCTACTCAGGAATCACTTAGACCAAAATTCCTTTCTTTTTAGAATTACATTTTCATCTAAAATATCAGGAAAGCAAAATGGTAGATGTAAGTAGGCCACTTTTGTATAATATAATGAAACCAACTTTCTGGAATCCTCTGACCATGTTTAAGAATACACCTTAAAGGTATCAGCTATTTGAACACAGGCAACCTTGTTACTTACTGAAGCTCATCTTACGGAGCTACCATAAAGATTAAGGTGATCTACATGAGAATATTTTGTTAACTGGAAAATGTAACATAAAAATACAAATTTTGCTAGTATTTTCCTTAACTAAAGAACAGGATAAATTTTTAAGAACAGCTGCTTAGCATATTATTTATCTTATTAGAATAATAACTCTCTTGAAATGTGGATAATAAATAGACCTTTTAAACACCATTTCAAGTACCATACTTACTGTTCTTTATGAAAGAGAAAGAAAAGATTCCCACGCAGTTTGTTTCAAAGAGGCACTTGGGTTTTTAGAACTTGTGTGCCTTGACCACACTACAAAGATTTCAAGGCATTACATAAGCTACCTACAGTGTTCAAACAACCTGACAGCATGCACTTCCTTCAGCCGTTTTCCTTCATTCCACACTGCCCCCAGTTAAAATGTTCCCATTGTGTGTGTCTGACTTGAGAGAAAACATTTTCCTATGTCATGTAAGAACTATGTGGACTTTAGGCCCCTGATGGGCCAGAAGAGTACATTAGCCTTTTCTTCTTTAGTGGCCCAGATTGAAATCTCATCTAATGTTTTCCCATTAGAAATGAGATGGCAAGATATTTTCTGGGAAGTGATTTAGGTACACTAAACAATCTATAAGGGTCTATTGATTAGAAGTAGACTTGACTCAAACATGATTTGTGTGAAGTGAAGTACCTTGGAAGGTGATGTGATTGACAGGCATTGCGAAATGGATTGGGGCCTGGAATAGTTATAGTGCAGCTCTTTATGAGGTATATGGACAGAGTTAATCTGTGGAGAATACAAAAACTGAGAAAGAAAAATAATAAATTTAAAGTATTAGAATACTGCATACCCTGTGGGTTTGATAGTGTATATAAATTCAAACAAAAAAGTATTTTGCATACAGTTATAGGAGGAAATAAATTTCAGAGTATTTCTATGGACTTTAAAAATATTCCTATTCCATAGCATAAACAATAAAATATTTTTAAAATATTCTTATTTCCTCAAATATATATATTGATTGCCATTAGATTATTCTTAATTAGTTTTGGTTAATCACATAGTTTTGAAATAACTGGTAGATAATAATGGCCATACCCATTTAACTGGAATCACACAAACAAAAAACCTATGACTAAGTGACTTTCCCTTAATCTTATAACAAATCATGATGAGACTAGGAAAACATAAAATAATGATTTAAGAAATTCATAACTAAAGTAATAAGGATAAAATGTATATTAACACAATAAGTCAAACCCCAGCCAAATATGAAAATAAAAGTCTGTTGAAAATTTTGCATTTTATGCCCTTTTACTCCACAAATTTACTTAAACTCAAATCATCACATAAGCAACATTTAAAAAAATATGATATTTATATCTCCAGGCATGTTTTGCCTCAGACAAAGCTGAAATAAATATTTTACTTGTTCATATACTAGAAAATTATAACCTGATATCATTTATTCTGCAAATAATTCTTAACACTTGTTTGAAGAAATTTCAAAGTAATCATTGTATTGAAACAAAGAAGTTCCATTATATTACTAAATCATAAATTTGAAACAACTAAATTTAAATTAAATTCATCTGAGCAACACAACTTTTTTGCAAAAGTAGCTAAATAAACCTTATACTGTCTACATATGCAAAATATTTCTAAGGGCAGACTTTCTCTCGTAAATTTAAGTCGATAGCATTTAAAAATAACTAAAAGATTTATATTTTTAGGCTTTATCACTGTGGGAATGAGAGTGTCAGAAGGTAGGTATTAGGACAATCAATTATGTAATTACCTGGTCTTTTCATCTGGCCATAAATGATCAAATCCTGCCCTGTTCAATATGGTAGCTATAAGCAACATGTGGCAACTTAAATGTAAACAACTTAAAATAAGTAAAATTAAAAATTCAGTACCTTAGTTACACTAACCACACTGCAAGAGTTGTACAGCCACATGTAGTGGAAGGTGGCCACAGTTGAAGGCAGCACGGGGCTAGTACACTTCCGTCATCAGAGGCTATGGCGTCTTCCATGTAATATATTTCCAGAATTTGGGATCATTCTCTCTGAACTTTCTTGACCTTAGCCTGTTCTCTTTTGCTAAAGTCATTAAAATGATTAGAACCTAAAGGAGAGTTACTGAATTACATTCTTTTACTCATTTTAACTAACTGTGAACGAAATCAACCAGCTTTAAATGCTTCTCACATCCTAGTAATCCCATCTAGCTCTTCTTACTGTCTGGATGGGTTTCTTCAACAGATTCCCTGAATACATTAAAAAACATAAATCACTGGATTAGACTTGTAGAGAATGATGAAAGCTAAATTCATGTATATACATGTAGTGGGACAAATGGACCCTTTTATTATTTAACCTGAATGAATGCAATAAATTTGAAACAGGTTCAACTGATGATATTGGTAATCCACAACAGATTTCGTAAGTGTTTCTGAAGAACATTGGTTTTATTCAATAATCCCTTGGATTAAAGAAGGGTTAGATAACTCAAACAATCTGCAAAAACTCTTATTATTTGGTGACTTAGCTTTTATTTTTACCAAAAAACAATATGTATGGTTTAGGCTTTAGCAAATTAGACCAAAAATTACATTTGTAATTTGTTTTTAAAATTTGTGGTTGGGGTTAGACTGTGTACCCATGTTCTTGGGTAGCAGCCTGTACTTCATCCTCTGTTGTTTATATGTAATATTATGGAATAGTAATATGTATCCTGTTTTCAAGTATATTGACAGTAGCCTCTTTTCTAAACTACTTAGTTTACTGACTGATGACACTCTCCTTAGGTGTTCAAAGTTGTATAAACTCTTGCATGTAGGATATGCTTTTTAAAAAAATTCTATGGATTCACTTAGTTGCCAAAAAAAGAGTTTTGAAAGAATTCTTAGGTGGATACTTGCAGTGAGTTCTAATAATAATTGAAAGCAAATAATTGTTATTGTTTATTTTACAATGACTACATGCCTGGCATTCTTTTAATGCATTATTTCATTGACTCACAACAATTCTATGAGTTATGGACAATTATATCCCCATTTTTGCAGATGAGAAAACAATATAACATAGTTAAAGCTGTACATCTATCAAGTCACACATCTCAGTAGATATGGGATTCAAACAAGTTGTATGGCCTGAGAGCCCACACCCTCATATACTATATTAGTTATCTATTGCTGCATAAAAGATTGCCTAAAAATCAGTGACTTAAAACAGTAAACATTGATCATGTCAGAAATTCTGAGGGTCAGGAACTCAGGAGTGACTTAGCTGGATGGTTCTAGCTCCTGGTCTCTTAAGAGATGGTTGTCAAGATGGTCTCTTAAGAGATGCAGCAAGAGCTGCAGACACCTAAAGGCTTGACTGGGGCTTCAGGGTATTCCTCTTCCCCAATGAGCAGACGGCTCAGCTCCTTCTCATGTGGACCTTTTCAAAGAGCCTTAAGTATCCTCTCAACATAGTAACTGTTTTTTTTTTAAAGGCAGAAATTATGTTTTTATGATTTAGAATCAGACGTCATACTCCATAATTTATACAATAAATTTTATTGTATACAATTTTTCAGAATAATATTTCTATCATATTCAAATATAGAAACACAATTATATCCAAAGGGAGCTGTCGAATGCTTTTTTAGCAATCCATCATTTTGAACTCACCCAAATTTTCATTTTGCTCTAATCCAAATTACTAATGTCATCTATGCCACCTCTATAAAGGGCCAGATAATACATATTTTCAGCTTTGGAGGCCATACAGTTTCTGTTACAACTATTCAAGTTTGCTGTGGGAGCATGAAAGCAGCTGCGGATATTATATAAGATAATAAGCAAAGCTGTGTTCCAATAAAACTTTATTTACAAAAACATGGTACATCAGATTTGGCCCATAGACAGGACACAGTTTAAAAACTCTTGGTAGCTCTGGCTGTTGGCTCAGCGGATAGGCACCAGCCTGCAAACCCAAAGGTTGCTGGTTCAATTCTCAGTCAGGGCACATAACAGGGTTGCAAGCCAGGTCTCCAGCCAGGTCCGTAGCTGGAGGCAGGTGAAAGGCAACCGTACATTGATGTTTGTCTCCCTTTCTTTGTCCCTCCCTGACCTTCTCTCTAAAAGTAAATAAAATCTTTAAAAAGATTTTTAAAAAATTAAAATTTTGGAATAAAAGTACATTTTTGAAAAAAAGAAAAACCCTTGGTCAAAACCATTCTTGGGTGGACTTTTGAAAAATTATTACTTTGATTTAAGGTAACTAAAATTGCTTCAAATTTTATGTAACAATCATATTGTCCTGGCTCATATAATATTGTTCAACTTGAGGAAAATTGGCAGCATTGTCAAGATAAGAAAAGACAAACATCTGTAAGAACAGAGTATAATATTATATAAGACAATTTACATATTAATCATTGCTCTAAAAACATCATCTCAGTATACAATACAAACTGATTTGGAGGGATGAAATTCTGATGAAATTTCTCAATTCTGTTGATAATTTTACATTTTTGGTTGTCCTTGACCTTGAATACTCTAGACTTTATGGACTGTGTTTGTTGAAGGAATTAAACATCTTACCTTTTTTACCTCTTGTATACCACACACTCCTCGGCCATAGGCCTTCTCTGCTTCTTCCAGTCTTTTTAGTAAGTTTGTCAGAACATATGAAGTTTACTGTTAGTTTTGCCTTTAAAAAATTATTCAACTAAGACCTGGCTGGTGGCTCCGTGGAAAGGTGCCGGCCTGGGAACCCAAAGGTCACTGGTTCGATCCCCAGCTAGGGCACATAACCAGGTTGCAAGTGAGGTCTCCATCCAGGTCCGTAGCTGGAGGCAGGTAAAAGGCAACCGTACATTGATGTTTCTCTCCCTCTCTGCCTTTCTCCCTTCCCCTCTCTCTAAAAAATAAATAAAATCTTATGGGGGAAAAAAAAAGAAGTTATCCAACCAAAAGTCAATGGTAGCTAAGAAATAGCTATTGAAAGATATAAATACTTAAAAACAAGCAGACTGACAGTGTCCAGAGAAGTGAAGGAGGAGGAACTAGTATGAATAACCCGTGGACATGGATAACATGTGGGATTGACTATGGGAGAGGGGATGGGGAAGGTAGGGCAGGGGAGGGGAAGGTGGGGCAGAGGAGAGTAACAGAGGGGTGGGGACAAATGTAATACAACAACAATAAATTAATTTAAAAGAAAAGGACTTGAAAACAAATTGGAAAAATTATAGAATAGAATGAACATTGACTTCAAATAGACCAGCTAACAGAGGCAATGAAGCATCAGACGATAGAGTAATTGGTGAGGAATTTATTTGCCTCTGACAAAGCTATTAAAGACTATTTTATTTTAGTCATTCTCACTTTCATTTCTGTTATTTTTATTTTAAGGCCAAGGATTAATTTTTTGAAATCCACATTCCAATGTGGTTGTATCTATAGCTTAAAAAGATATCCACTACAGTGTTCATTCATTCATTCAAACAAATACTTACTGAGTACTTACAATGTACCAAGCACTATGCAAGTGCCCAGGGATATAATGGAAAACAAAACTTGGACCCTCCCCTTAATGTACTTAGAGGCTGATGATGATATGAAAAAGTAAACAGGCATGGTAAAGATGAACAATGTCATAAATTATAAGGTTCATACCCAACTTAATGAACTGCATTTAAACAGATGTATTACATTTTAATATTCTGGTTTCAATGACAGTATCTATTGTGTACTTAAGCTATTTCTACCTTTCAAAACAATAGCAACAATAATAAATTATAAATACTAATACTGGAATACATTGTTTTATAACCATGCTTCAGAAAATGCAAATCATGAAGAGTGTTTGAAGTGCAAAAAGTTTCATAACCAATTACTTTTAAATTTAGAGTTTAATATAAACAGGTTTTTTTTTTCACTGCAGGACTTCCCAGTGCCTGTAATGTGGTAATAAGCATGATGATTCACTCAAAAGGTAAATATAGTTTAGTATCTTAAAATGTATTTGAGGGGCCTGTTTTTTTTAAAAAGCATTCATTAATATCTAGAACAACATACATGTTTCTTAGAACACAGTCTTAGAAACACAATCACATCCAATTTCACATGTTTTAATCAACCCATATTTATTATATTCTAGGAGAACTAATTCTTTAACCGAAATATTAATTACAGGCTTTTGTTAGGCAACTGGCAGTTTTTTCAAAGCTCTCTAATTTTGCATCTTTCAAATCCAGAACTTGGTTGCTTTGCTCTTTCTAAAAGAAACACTGGGGCTTTGGCTGGATAGCTCAGTTAGTTAGACCATTACCCTGATATGCCAATGTTGTGGGTTTGATGATCCCCAGTCAGGGCACATACCAATGAATGAATCATTAAGTGGAACATTCAATCGATGTTTATCTCTTTCTCGGCAATAAAACATGTACATTATTTAAAAAACAATCGTTTTAAATTTTTAAAGGAAGAAACATTTGCCCATGGTCCCATTACAGACTATCAGATGTTGGTAACCCTCATCTAATTATGTCCTGCTTCGGGGAGGCCAGCTAGGGAGCAGAGGTATCTGGCCTCAGTCTACAGGGAACAGCCTTGGGTGAATGGACCAAGCTGAACGCAGTACTCAGTTGTGTTCCCAACTGAAGCATCTGTTTCCTTCCTCCAGCTCCTCTCCCCTTCTTGTTCCTTCACATTTCTACTCTGTTTTTGTTGTTGAAGGATTGGGGCGGGGGGGGGGGGGGGGGGGGGGGGGGGGGGGGGCAGTTATATGTTTGTTTTTTGCTTTCCCTCCCTTTTACTTATGTCTCTTACCAATGACTTAAGTCTGTCTATGGCCACCAAAAGTTTCAATTGAACCTGATTGATGGCCGTCATAACGACAGTATTTTATAATTCAGTTGTAGGAATAAAAACAGTGAAATGGGCCACCCATTCACAGCAATTGAATGGCTAAGAAGCTGTGGGCAGGCACACAACGGGACACTGGGTCTCACAGTCTCTCCTCCGCAGGCTCCCTCCGTGCGAGCTCAGGCTTGTGCAAAGCCGTTTGGGAAGGGAAGGCTGCACCATCCTCCAGCCTGTGCACGGAGCGGCACTTCTCTTTAGATGGGATCTGCCTGAGAAGTTCTTGCAATGCTTACTTTGAACAATAAAGTACTGTTTGGAGAAAGCACGCAGCCTTAAAGAAACTCAAACAACAATCGCTTTTGAATCGTTAGAGAAGTCTCTAATTGAATTGGTAAAAATAGGAGACCAAGAAATTGAACGCAGACAGTAATTATTTCTGGAGTGTCGTGTTTCATAATTGCAAGTGTTAGATAATGTTGTAAACAAGCCTTTATTCAGATAACTTTCAAAAACAATATAGTAGGTTATTACAAAGTGGAGATCAAACGGATACCTACAAAATGGGGGAAAAAATGTTTAAATGTATAAGTACTTTTCAAAGAAGCCTATAGGAATCTCCACAGGCTTAAGCACTGAAATCATCCAACATGCAGTGAGCACTTGCAGAAGGGGAGGGGCGGGAAGGTGGGGTATGAACATGAAATGGCTTAAGCTACAGAAGGGAAAATCAGAGATTGGCGATACCAAAGGAAGCACCTGCTTTCCGGAAATTAAAAATCCTGTATTCGGCAGTTCTGACTTAATTGCCAAATGGGGTGAAGCCCAGTCTCTAATGTAAAAGGGTCCCAAATTATAATTGGTCATCATGGATTAAAATTCAATACCTGAAAATTTCCTTAGAAATGAATAGGCAACTGGGACAGACCGCAGAGCCCAGGACAATATACTTCCCGCAGCTGACACTGGCAGGTCATTTTATTTGGCACCAAATAAAGTTCCCAAGTGGTCTTTAAGGGCATTCAGCTGCTGAGTGCTTATTTCATTCATCCCTTATTGTGCTGTCAGTGGCAAAGCCAAAGAAGGAGCGCGAATCAGCTGTGTGGGTGAAATTTTCTCAGGCTGCGTGATGGAGATACAACCGGACTGATTTCACCTCTTTAGGGGGACCTTTGCTAGCAGCAAGACCCTGAATGGGGGAATGGCTGTCACACAATGTCCTTCAACAGGAAATGGGGGGGGGGGGAGCGCACCGGATAAAATGAAGGCTAGGATGTTTACAAAACAGATACTGTTCACTGAGAAAAAAATCACAAGTACATTATATATAATCAGCATATATATGTGACTATATATATATATATATATATATATATATATATATATATATATATATATATATATTCCGCCTCTAACTTAGGAAATTGTGAAATAAGGCTTCGCAGCCCCCTTTGTATGCACCACCAGACACAAAGTAGATGGTGGTCCTTCAATTTCCTACATTCAGAATAAAACTGCAGCGTTATATCTAGATCTGTTTAGTTGCTTCTTCATAAGATTCCTAGAGGAATAAAGGTCAAGCCATCTAATATCTTTAGCTTTATATGTGTTCATTTCAGAGCATATAATCAGTATCAGAATGTGCTTCCTTGTTTCTGTCAATTCTAGTAACATTTTCTGATCATAAAATAGAATTTTGCATCTTCCCCCGTGCAAGTTTAAGAACTGCAGACACTAGAGCAATTCTACTGAGGTCATGAACCTGTCTGATGAACCACGGATGAACATGAAATATTCTTCCAAGCTAACAGGACTTATTAATGTGCAGTTCCAGTACACATTCTTTATTTAAATTCATGGAAAGGTTAAAAGGCAGTCGTTTTTATTATTGTTTTTGCCTTTGGGTTAGGACAAATTTTGCATGTATCTGTAATAAATAGAAACAGTCTGCTAATGATTTCATATAGATAACTGTTAGCAGCAGTGTCTAATAGTGCTACTATCACTGAATAGTTCAAGTCTTACATTTCCATTAAAATTAGGATCAAGGGATAATTATTTTAGTTAAAGCCAAATTTGATCTAAACAGGAAGCACATTTGGCATTCAATCTGGAAACCTAGGGCTGTTATAAAAAGATTGCTTATGAATGCAGATATTAGAAATATATAGAGAGGTTTGTTTTGGTTGTCCACTTTTAGGAGGACTTGGTATAGTTACAGTGGGATCATTAACATAAGCCTAGTAATACAGTATAATTAATATAAGGTGATCTGTTTCTGGCCAGATTTTGCAATATAAAATGAATTTGCTCAAATAAAATTGTACAAGTATCTAAATGTTTCTCCAAATTGAATTTCTTTTAAGAGTTTATTATGGATAATTCCAAGTTTACACTAAAGTAAACAGAATAGTATAACTAACCCCATATACCCACTACCCAAAATCAGTGATTTTCAACAGATTAACTATCTTGTTTCTTCTATTCCCCAACCCCTTCCCTCTTCACACTTTCTCTTCAGGAGACTAAATGTAGAAGATGTATAGTGTGAAATTTAAAAATTGTATGTTATTTTTTTAAACTATTGTGTATTCAGAATAAATCATGTTACTACTTAGGCATTTTTTCCCAGTTTAGCAAGGAAAACCATGGTGTACTATACCCATGATATGAAATTATGAATGAAGTAAATTTTTAGTAAAATCATACCTCAGAAACCAGAAATTTAATGATCTATCTGGGTGTTCACTTTTTAGGTAGTTGTGGTGGTGCTCTTTTTCACCAGTGGCATCTCTAGCCTTCCTTCTACCACTCCTCTAAATCTCTCAGACTTTCTTTTTCTGCTTATTTATTTTTGTCTCTCCATAAATCATAGATAATAATAGTTCCCACATCATAGCTTGTTAGATTTTAATGACAGCCTCCAAGGACAGGTGCCAGTTAAATGAAACATAATTAAAATTTGTGCTATTCTAAAACTGGGTTACTTGACAATATTCCAATTAAAGACTAACCCCATTCAGATGATAGGTATGTAGCACTTATCCAGCCACAGAGTGAGCGGCAGATTCCACCGAGGCCAGTCTGCTAGGTGCCAAAAATGCGATGGGATGCCTAGTTCGGCACACCTGTATTTCCAGGTTTTTCTGCTTGGCACTCAAATGAGTGTTCTATTCTTTGGGATTTTGGCAACTAGTGTTCCTGTTCTTGGTTAACTCAAAAGTTTAAGTACAATAGCCAAGTGCTGGAAACAGCCTAAGTGCCCATCAGTGGATGATTGGATCAAAAAACTTTGGTACATTTACACAATGGAATTCTATATAGCAGAAAGAAAGAAGGAACTTGTACCCTTTGCAACAACATGGATGGAACTGGAGAGTATTATGCTTAGTGAAATAAGCCAGTCAGTGAAGGACAAATATCATAT
>PVIW01017690.1:0-13409 GCA_004026585.1 Noctilio leporinus
AAGCAAGCAGGCCCCTGGCCAGTGTGGCTCAATTGGTTGCATGTGGTTCCACAAACCCAAGTCATGGGTTTGATTCCTAGAGAGCAAAAGCCTTGGTTGCAGGTTGTGTCCTTGATCAGGATGCATATGAAAGGTAAACAATCAGTGTTTCTCTTTCACATTCATGTTTCTCTCCCTATCTTTCTCCTTCCTTTCCCCACCCCACCTCTCTCTCTCTCTCTCTCTCTCTCGCTCTCTCTCTCTCTCTCAGGGAAAAAAAGAATAAAAACCAAGTTAGGACTAATCTAATACTGAATACTAACTTTGATCAGAAAAATTAAGAAGCAAGTTAGAACCTTTACCTCACACATCATTTGTTTCTTGGGGTTTCAAAAGACATACTGGGCATAGAATCAATCATTTAATGAATAACATTTATTACATTCATGTTAGTTGTATGTTTTTACAAGATTATTCTATCAGTCTTACAGTGAGAACTATGGTTCATCCAATGACCCTTTATTACTTGACACATGCTGGGAAAACCACGTAATAGAAGTAGTTTCTGTACTTGGTATTTCACATATTCCCAAGGCATTAAAGCAGGCTATACATAGACTGGGAAAAGGGAAAGAGGGAACACAATCTCATATAACTTTTCTCAGCTCTCTAATACCCATATGAGCAACATAAAGTTACAGGAAGTAGCTTATAATATAAAGTTTCCACAGCAGGTAAGAGTGGGAGGGAAACAAGTTGGATTTCCGTGGCCTCGGGGGCCTTATGTGATAATGAAGTGAAGTGTTTTCTTGAGTTCCCTAAGAGGCCTTCTACTTCCCACATGTTCCTGCTGCGGTCACTGACAATTGAATGGCTTTGCAAGGCTCTCATTTTATAACTACCATAAAATCAGAAGGAGATACAGCAATGTCTTTAGATCACACCAGTGATTAGATGACTAATAATAGATCCTATTTCCAAAATTGACCATTAAAGGGAACCACACAGAGAAGTACATTATATCTTACTTAAAATACTATTTTTCCTGGCCCTGGCTGGTGGTGGCTCAATGGTTAGGCACCAGCCTGTGAACTCAAAGGTCACTGGTTCGATTCCCAACCAGGGCACATAACCAGGTCTCCAGCCAGGTCTCCAGCCAGGTCTGTAGCTGGAGGCAGGTGAAAGGCAACCAACTATATACTGATGTTTCTCTCCCTTTCTTCCTCCCTCTCTGCCCTTCTCTCTAGAAATAATAAACAAAATCTTAATAAAATTTTTTTAATATTATGTTTCTTCTAAAAGCTTCTCCGATTTCCTGTCTCATTATGTGAGAGAAAAGCTATGAGAAAAAAATAACAATTCCATCATTACTGATTTTTTACTCAGTACCAGGCATTGTCCTAGTGCTTTTAGGCATTAATTCATTTAATCCCATAAAAGCTCAAGAAAGATATTTTTATTATCCCTATTTTGAAGATGAATAAACTGAGCAAAGGGAAGCTAACACAACTAGGGCAGGGAGAGGGAGATACTTACTGCCTTGAAGAAAGTAAAAATAATTCCTTTACTCTTAAGGATGAGATTGTTGTCAGTGGGTGTTATAGTTTTTAGTATTTTGAAATAAAATATTTTCAAATGCATGTGCTTGTCATAGATGTATGTTAAATTCTCTAGGATGCACATGAAAATCAATGATTATTGAGGGACTTGTGTCACTGGTACTAATCCTGAGGTAATCCTTTCAATCACTGGCCTTCCTTCCACAGTAACATAACAACTAGATGTGGAAGAAAAGATTAGTGGAGAAGAGGACAAAAAAGTGCATAAAAGAGGTCAAAACTCCTCATTATTGCAACCACAGAACTCTGGGATCCATTATCTATGTACGATGAACCCTATTTTTTTTAATGCCAAGTTTTCATAGATTTAGATTTAAAATTCTTGAGAGCATCATATTAATTTTCATGTGAGGAATGAAAGATAGAAACCAAGTAAATATAAACATTAAAACTTTTGTAATAACATATAGAAGAAACAGATTTGTTACATAAATATTATGTACAAAAGCAAAAGCTAGATGAGACTGAAAGGCTCCTCAGACTGATTCAAAAGGTTTACATGCCTCACAAAACTATTATTTTATGTGTACTTGCGTGTTAGTGTGTTGTGGACAAGGAGGAACCATCAAACAATTTCAAAGAATACTACCATATTTGCTATGATTGAAGACCATATTAAAGAGGTTGGAGCATGGAGTTGGGTAAAAAGTTCACTCTAATAAGTAATAATGGATATTTCAAGGGATTAGGGTAAGCAGTGTTATATAATCCATTGAACATGGGACATTCCAAGCTTTGGGAGAAGACAATAATTATAGAGCAGGAGAAAAAGACAATGAAAAAAACCAAGGGGAGGAAGAAATGTCAAAATGACAGGAATAGAACCAAGAGGGAAATAACTCCAACCTGAGTAATCAAGTGATTTTCATTATAAAAGTCATATAGAAATGGTTGATAATTCCTTGGGCTCAGATGACAGAGAATTGGAGCTGCCCCTGCAAGACATGAGACTCTAGAAATATTAATTCTTAGTGAAAAGATGAATTAGGCAAAGGAAAAACATCTCTCATACCAGTGCATGGAAATGACAAGGTTACTTAGTGTCTCTTACCCTTATCTCTGGTGGAAAAGAGTCTCCTCTGAGAATCCTAAGCCTTGGGCCTAACCCTAAATGGATTTTTTATTTGAATTAAATTATAAATGTGGTCTAAGAGCTATCAAAATTAAGCATTAACATAAATGTGGTCTTCAGCTATTGATAACTTTGGAAAAACTGGGAAGAGCAAAAAGTATCTCAGAGGATACTTGGGCCTTCAACCCAAAAGAAAAAAGAAAAATCCCACAGGACCACCCTGCTAAAAGATAAACTAAAGTTTAAAATCCAAAATGTGCACACACACACACACACACACACACACACACAAGGAATAATAAATACATCATGAGAAAGTAGGAGCAGACTAACATTTCAGGAAGATTAAGACCTCCCCAAAATTACCATGGTAGAACTATCAGATAGAAACTTTTAAAAAATAGACAATGAAAATAATAAACAAAAAAGAGGAAACATGAGGGGAAATACAGTCAATAAGTACCAAGAAATTTTGAAAAAATTTAATTCTAAAAATAAAAATGAAGCATATGAAATGCATTCATTGAAATTAAAACAACATTCAAACATCAGACTGACAAACAACAAAATCAACCGAGTTAAGAGAGGAGCGGTGAACTAGAAGAAAGGTCTGAGTAAACTACTCTGAATGCCACATAGATGAAATATAAATAGATATAAAATATGGAGAGACATTTAAAACATGGATGCCATAATGTGAGAATCCAAACATACATCTATTTTAAAAATTCTAAAAGAAAAAGTAGAATGTGTGGTAGCCAGTATTTGGGAAACTAATGCTAGAAAATTTTCCAGAACTGATAAAAGACATGAATCCTACAATTCAGGAAGTATAAGACCTACATGTAAATGCAAGGTGAGGAACTAGTCTTTTCAGATCATCCATAAGGAAGAAAAGCCAGATACAAATATGCTACCTCTGAAAGACTTTCTCAAAGCTATGTGAGGTGCATTTTATTATACTTCAAGCAAAAAGCCCATTTGAGGGAGGGGTTAAGGATAGAAGAAAGAGTGGCTGAATAAAGTACAAATGAGACAGTCAGAGCCCTGAAAGGACAGTATTTTTAGCTGGTGAAGGTTCTCACTGATTATCATTAGTTGACTACATATTTTGAAATCTGATAAATCTAGATTCCTCCATTCTTGACTCAGGCACTAGTTAGCAATGTGACTTTGTGAAAGTGACTTAAACTATCTTAATCTCAGTTATTGTTTCTGAAAAGCTATACTATAGAAAATCTATGAAAGAATTTGAGAAATTTCATCAGAGTATAGCAAAATCTGCACCCAATAGGTGCTCAATTAACAGTGGTAATTGTGTTCTACTATCTAGTATCTAGTATCTACTCTCTACTATCTAGTATCTGTTTGGTGCAATGTAAAAATAAAATCTTTTATTTTTCATTCTGAGTCTCTAATGAGTCTGTGTTTATCACAAATCAGATAAGAAAGTAGAGACATGGAGGATTACAATACATTCTGCTTCTTTAACTCCCTAAACCTCCAAGAGTTATCCAAAGATCCCAAGCTTCTGAGATGTTCTGCAATATTTTCCCCTACCGTTATTGTCTCTGTTTCTAAACCATTGGCTTAACTAGATATATATAGCTGGATGTATAAGATCTATTCAGAAAGTATTTCATATAATATGAAAAACAGAGACATTTATTGAAGAAGATACAACATACAAGAAACATTGTTCATAGGACAACGATGCCTCCATCCCCCTTCAAAGCAGGCACCTTGGGGCCTCACACTGTTCTCCCAATCACCATCAGCTGCCCTATCATATTTATCTGAATCTCATCAATGATGTGAAATCTCTTCCCTTTCAAAGGTGATTTTAGTTTTGGAAAAAGCAAGAGTCACAGGGCACCAAACCTGGGCTGTAGAGGGGCTGAGTTACCTGGGTGATTTGATGTTTCACTGAAAAACTCTGTATGAGACGTGATGCATGAGCAGGTGCATTGTTGTGATGAAGCTGCCAATCACCAGTTTTCCATAGCTGCAGCCCTCTGAATCATCTGAATAGTTTCTATGGAGGAATGTTCAAGCCTAATGCAAAATTTAATGCAGATTCACTACTCTACTTACTCAGTCATTTTGAACATGAGGGCCATACTGTACACATGCTCACCCAATGGTGGAGTCCAATGCCCTACTAACTAGTACAATGAAGTGGTCATTGTTCACTAATGCACATTCCAGTCCCCTGTCCTGGGCTGCCAGGGGACATTGATATTGCACAAATCATTCTTGTTATATGGTGTGTGTGTGTGTGTGTGTGTGTGTGTGAATTATTTTAAAGCCTTCAGCAAATTCATTTGTAAAAAAAAAAAACTTAACGTATATAAAATCCTATAAAGAAGGATGGCACCTATTTTGGGTGCCTAGTGAAATGGGTGTTGACAATAGTTTTGACAATCAATTGTTCCCATATACTTATAAACATTTTAATTAATTCTAAAAAACAAATTTAGAACCGGAAGAGAGCATGTGCAAGCACAAGCACAATCATCATCTTAATTATACAGAAGAATAACCCCAGAGAAGCCAAGCAAATTGTTCAAAAATGCACAGCCTTGGATTCTCAGTCCAGTTTCTAAAATGTAAATGGCAGCAAGCACATGCGTATCCTCATGTTTTAGACACAATGAACCCTGAACAAAGTTCAGTTAGGTGGTGCCCAAATTCACAACGAGGGCCCTAGGATTGCAATTTAAAAGCCCCTATGCTGCACCCCATTTGTTAGTAGCACCTTTGACTAGTAGCTGCCTAATACTCCCAGCTTCCTAGGAAAATCTATTTTACCTTCAGTGGCTAGCACAATAATTGACACGTAGTAATAACTGTGAGCTGAATCTGGGTTTCAACAGTGAACACTGGACACTGCATCACAAACAAAAATCTCAGAGCAGGAATCAGAAACTGAGGATCTGTTAACTTCAGGCCATGAAGACAACTCACCTGAAAAATTAAAACAATAAACCAGTTATTTAGGGAAAGGGATTGTGCTTTAATTCTATAAATCAACTGTGCTTAAGGGTCTAATATCTCAGTCATTCATCCTTGACTTTTTCTCAGGCTGTGGCTAACCTTGATTGCAACCTTAATTCTCAAGTTGAGAGCATCACTCCTCTTCAAAGCAAGATAAAAGTTGAATGGTCACTGCAAGTCTTATAGCTTGTCATTGTTTGTTTCTTTTTTTAATTTAATTTTATTGTTGTATTACATCCATCCCCTTTATACTCCCCTCTGTCCACCCCACCCCCACCCCCACCTTTTTGATGAAGGTCTCAAATTTTTAAAAGATTTTCTTCATCATTTCTAGAGAGAGGAGAAGGAAGAGAGGCAGAAAGGGAAGAGATGGTAATGTATGGTTGCCTTTCACCTGCCTCCAGCTATAGACCTGGCTGGAGACCTGGCTTGCAACCTGGTTTTGTGTCCTGGCTGGGAATCAAACCAGTGACCTTTGGGTTCACAGGCCAGCTCCTTATCCACCGTGTCACCAGCCAGGGCTGTTTATATTTCTTTAACAGCCTTTTTACTTCTATATTTTTACCATCTTCTCTTGATAGTAACAGGGACTTACATTAAATTCCTTTGTTCTGTTGCTTGCTATTTTAAGTTCCATTGTTTTGCTATTATCTTAAAAGAGGTGCATGATCTCTAAAGATTTGCAATGATAATGTTTTGACATTGCAATTTAACATGGCAGTGTGGTCTCAATAACCTTTCAGTGACATTGTTTTACCATTGTCTTGACATCATAAAATGGTCTCTCTAGACTTACATTTTGCCATCGCCTTGACATTGTAATATAGTCTCTATAGATTTAGATTGAAATTTGTTTTGTCATTGTCTTGATATCATAATGTCCTCTCCATGGACTTCTCTTCACATATATCATCCTCTCCAAAGACTTGCATATCAGCCCATTAGAAGAGGATGTGCACTGTTAACTTCTCATCCAGGTGAACTGGGAATAAATGATCTTTCATGGTTTCTACTTAACAATGAGTATTACAACTCATCAATAACTATTTACAAACTCTTTTATCTCAACTCTTCCCAAATTTCATTCCTGATGCAGAGGCTTTACCAAAAAAAAAAAAGTGGACACATTCCCATTAGGTAAATCTGTTTCCATATTTTCTTTTTTTCTTACATTTTTAATTTTATTGATTGAGTGAGAGAAAGAGAAAGAAAGAGAAACATCAATTTGTTATTCTGCTTATTTATGTATTCATTGGTTGATTTTTGTATGAGCAACCTTGGTATGTAGGGATGACACTGTCTGATCAACTGAACTACCTAGCCAGGGCTCCTGCTGGCACATATTTCATTTTTAATCTTAAATTTACTCACTTTAATAGTATTAAAGTGGAGCATATTATGAGAGAGTTTGCATCTCTGTAACCCATAATAGGAAACTATTTCATACACTAGGTACAACCTACATGATAGCACTACAGAACACATTAGAAAGAGAAAATTCTGATACTGCCTCTACTCACAAAATACCTTGTTAAACTCTGTTTCACACCCCCATTTTTTAAAGATTTTATTAATTATTTTTAGAGAGAAGGGTAGGGAGGGAGAGAGATATCATGTATGGTTGCCACAGTCCTGGCTGGAGACCTGGCTTGCAACCTGGTTATGTGCCCTGGCTGGGGAATCAAACCAGCGACCTTTGGGTTCACAGGCCGGCGCCTTATCCACCGTGCTACCAGCCAGGGCTTTGTTCCCCTTTTTAATGTTATCACTTTTAATGCTTACTTTTTTAGACAATGATACTGCATATATCATCTTTTCCCTTATTGTATACCCCCAAAACACTAGAGGTACTTAATATTCATATTTACATCCACTCTTCAACATACATTCCTGAATGGAATCATTTTTTCCTACTCATAAAATGCACATTTGAACAAAAGTGGACCCAGTTAGTAAGATCATGAACTTTCTCCTGGAAATGGAATTGTCTTGCTTGAGGCCCTTGGAGAAGGGAAGAGTGAGGGATTGAATGGGCCTCTGATATTTGGACTATGCCTAGAATGCAGCCCCAGCTAGCTTACTAATCACCCAACCCCTTTCAGAACCCTAGGAGCAAGTTTATATAACATTTAGTGAGAGCCTACATTGTGCCAAGCACTGTGCCAAGTAACTATGTACATAATCTTGCCACTACAAGCCCATAAACTCCACAAATTGCCATTATTATTCTCCACCTTTACAGGCCTAGAGTCATTTGCTAAGGTAAGACAGTTAAATGCTAGCGGAATTTAAACCCAGTTCATTTGGACACCTGACTAGAGGTTCTTATTTTAAAGAGCTTTTGAAGGGAAAACATTGTATCTGAATTTCACTAGCTTCTAACTAAAATTGTTCTTTCAGTTATGAATGCAGGTAATAAAGGCATCAGCAATACTTGTGACTTTGGCACAAGAAGAGAGCCCAGATTATTTTCCTGTCACATGACAATTACTGCACATCTCTCAAAACTGCATTTATGCTCAGCACTACTGCAGAATTGCTATGATTATTACACCTGTCATTAGGACTAATTACTTAATGTCTTAAAGAAGCACAGATATTGCTATATCATTATTTGGCTTCTGATGTTGTGATAATCTCCTATTATTTCTTTCTGCGATCTTTTTTGCTATATTCACATACCACCTGTATTTTTATTCATAAAATGTTTTCTTTAAAATAATGAATAACTGGTTTTACTCAATGAATTCTTTAGTGTGGAAAATTTCTCTTTGTCCAGTCCAACAGCTAATTATATTTTTGAAAACACTAAAATAAATATGCAATGATTAGAATTTTAACAAAAAAGACTTTTTAGCTCACATTCCACATTTCGAGAAATGTTAAACCAAGGTATAAAATTCCTGGATGCCAGATCTGGCATTGTCCTGGTTCAGGCAGTTTGCTTTGCTAAAAGATCAATAATTCTCAAATGATCAGAAGGTTTCTCCACATGCCCTTATGCAAGTTCAAAGCCACTTCACCCTGAGCTCCTGGCAGTTCTCTTAAAGGAATTCAGTAAACTCACAGGATATAAAATCAACATACAGAAACAGCTGTATTTCCATACAATAATGACAATGTACCTGAAAAATAAATTTTAAAAATTACACTTACAAATGCATCAAATAGTAACAGTTTTAAAAGTAAATTTAACCAAAGAGATGGAAGATTTGCACACTAAAATTTGTAAGACATTGATGAAAGAATCTGAAGAAGACATAAATAAGTGAAAACATATCTCATTTTCATGGATTGGGAAGATTAAATACTGTTAAAATGTTTATGCTGCCAAAAGTTATCTAAGATTTAATGTAACCTATCAAAATTCTAATGGTATTTTTCACTAAGATAGAAAAACCACTCCTAAAATTCATATAGAATCACATAAAACCTCAAATAGTCAAAACAATCCTGAAAAAGAAGAACAAAACTGGAGACATCACACTTCCTGATTTAAAGTTATACTACAAAGTTATAGTAGTCAAAACAGTATGGCATTGTCATAAAAACACTTGAACAAATGCAACAACATCATCAGCTCAGAAATAATCATACACATATATGGTCAACTGCTATTTGACAGGGTAACCAATAACACACAGTAGGGAAAAGATAGTCTCTTCAATAAATGGTGCTGGAAAAACTGGATATCCACATGGACCCCTATCTTAATACCATACATAAAAACTAACTCAAAATGAATTAAAGACTTAAAGGTAAGATCTGAAACCATAAAACTACAGGAAAAGCCTCTTAAAATTGATCTTGAAAGTTATTTCTTTTTGTTATAACACCAAAAACACAGGCAACAAAAGCAAAAATAAGCAAGTGGTACTACATCAAACAAACAAACAAACAAAAAACTTCTGCACAGCAAAGGGGATTGTCCGAAAAATGAAAAGGCAACCTATGAAATATGATAAAATACTTGCTAATCACGTGTCTTTTAATGGGTTAACATCCACAATATATAAAGAACTGAACTCAATAGTGAAAACACACACACACACACACACACACACGCACACAATTCCATTTAAAAAATTGGCAAAGGGCCCTGACTGGATGACTCATTTGGTTGGAGCATTATTCCATGAACCAAAAAGGTTAAGGATTTGATCCTATCAGGACACATACTTAGGTTTTGGGTTTGATTCCCAGTTGGGGTGCATTTGGGAGGCAGCTGATTGATGTTTCTCTCTCACTTGCTTTCTCTCTGTCTCTGTCTCTGTCTCTCTGTCTCTCTCTCTGTCTCTCTCTCTCTCTCTCTCCTTCTCCCTCTCTCTCAAATCAATAAACATCTTCAGGTGAGGACTTAAAAACTAAAACTGGGCAAAGGACCTGAATAAACATTTAAAAATACTTTTCTATCATCATTTACCCCCTAAAGCCTCTTCCGTCTCCGCCCATCCCACCGTATAAACACCTTAAAGATGACATACATGTGACCAACTGTTACTTAGAAAGATGATTAACAACACTAAATATTAGGTAAATGCAAATCAAAACCACATGGAGATATTACCCTATACCTGTTAGAATGGCTATTATAAAAAAGACAAGATAACAAGTGTTGGTAAGAATGTGGAGAAGAGGGATCTTTTGTGTACTGTTGGTGGGAATGCAAATTGATATAGCCACCATGGAAAAGAGTATAAAGGTTCTTCCAAAAGTTAAAAGATTGCTACCATGTAGCAATCCTATATATACAAAAGAATTGAAATTAGAATCTCAAAGAGAGAGCTGCATCCCATGTTCATTGTACATTATTCACAATAGCCAATATATGGAAATAATCTAAGTGTTCATCAAGGAATAAAGAAAGTGTGACACACACATACATATAGAATATTATTTAGCCATATTAAAAAAAAAGAAAGAAAACCTACCATTTGCAACAACATGGTTAAACCTGGAGGGCATTGTCCTAAGTGAAATAAACTAGCCAGGGAAAGACAAATACATTATGGTATCTCTTAAATGTGGGATCTAAGGGTCAAATTCATAGAAAAGAGTAACACTGTAGTTGAGAAGGGCTGGGAGAGGTTGGTGTGAGAGAAATGGGTGATGTGGGTCAAAGGATACAAAATCTCAATTATAAGATGAATAATTTCTGAGGATCTAATGTACAGCATGTCGTTATAGTTACTAATATTGAATTGCGCACTTGAAATTTGTTGAGAAAGTAAATCTTGTGTTTTTATCTCACAAAACAATGTTACCCATGTGAGATCACTCTCATTCATTAATTCTATTGCAGTAACCACTTCAAAATATATACATATGTCAAATCATCATAGCATACATCTTAAATATATACAATTTTATTTGTCAATTATACCTCAATAAAGCTGAGAGTGGAGTGAATGGAATGCCATCCAAGGTACTTGATTGATCTTGATTAAGTGCTCACAGAATGGCCCTTTCTCTCCCCTATGTCCCCTTCCCACCACTTCTCTTGGAACGCAAGCTGAACAGAAAGGCAAATGATTTTAGAGATGTGGTATCACAGTACCCTTACTGGTAAAAACTTGCTTTGAGTGGAGTCTAGGGTAGTTAAAAATCTGGATTCCTATATCTACATATTTCCAAGTGACCTTGGGGTGATGAACCTCCCTGAGTATCAAGTTTAATTCTCTATATAGTAGAGTTACAATAATGTACATCACTGGCTTGTTATAATAATTACATGGATGGTACACATAAGAGTACTTCATTCACAACATACAAGGAAATTTTACACTTATCTATCTGGTTTACAGCCTTCTGAAATTTTCTAGGTGGCTCAAAGTCGTCATTATAAACATCCCAGTTTTTTTGTATTTGTTTTTGTTTTTGTTTTTACTAGATGGTAAGGCAAATTGTTTCTACAATTTCTGTTCCTTTTCTACAATATTGGATTGCAATACTGTCCCACCTGCTCTATGTTAACTACTTCACTTATGTTTTCCAAAAATATATATTGATCATCTACAATATGTCAGACCATAGTGGTAACAATAATTGCTAACAGGACGACTTAACACTTAAACAGAACTCAGTTTGTATCAGACTCTACTCAAAAACTTCTGTGTCTATTAACACATTTCATCCTTGCACCAATTCTATGATCTCTAATTTCCAGATGAGGCAACTAAAACACAGAGAAGGTTAAGCAACTTGCCCAAGGCCAACACAGCAGAGCTAGAAATGATCTCATGCAGTTTAACTCCAGGTTCTCTGTCCTAATCACCATATCATGCACCCCTCTAATATGGGAAAGATCTCTATCATGTCTCCCTTCCCCATGGAGCATCTGTGAAATTAGTGAATCCCAACAATAGTGAGGAAAAGGGGGTTTTACACTTTCCTGACCATTTCATAATAGTGTTTTATTTTATTTTTTCAATGGCCATGGAGACAGATAAGAAAGACATTAACATCTTTATGATACAGGCATAAAAAAGCAAACTATCATATAATTTAATTTTATTTTGTTTTTCAATTACAATTCTGTGACATAACTTTAAAATGCTAAAAAAACATACAAAACTGGAGAAGCAAAGACCTCAATTTGAAAGTTTAATAGTATAAAACATTGTTTTATGAATGTTCTATAATACTAAACAGGGTTATTATGAAGGTCAAGTGACATGATAAGTAAAGAAATACTTCATAAATTCCAAATAATTATATATTGCCATAAGAAATAATAGGAGGAGTAGGAGAACCATTTTCAATGCCTGCAGTAATCTGACTTTCCATGGAAGGTTAATGTACTTTAATCTAGGACCATGATCTTTATAATAACTTCAATCCCCAAAGATCCTATTCTGGACTTAAGCCCAAAGATAATTGTGTACATAGAACTCTCAGCCAATGTAACATTACAGGATATTTCAAAGCAGCAAATAAATGCCAGTTGTCATTTTCTCAAGGATAGCATTCCAAACCTAGCTTAAAGCCAACCTACTGTGAGAAGGGATTCATCTGCCAACCTTTGGGCTCCATATCTTCATCTGCAAAGTAGCTGGTCAAAGTAACAAAAAGAATCCTTTCTTGTCTTCCTTATGGTTTCCCCTTATTTAACCCTTCACCCCTTTCCCTCCCATGTCCATATCATAGTTGTAATACTATCTGATGCAGGTGTTCATTCCATACTGATGCCTTTTGCCAGTATACATTTGATGCTAAATGCAATCCAATTATTTTGACAAAGAAAATTGTGGACTTCAATAACCCCTTTATGTACAGTTTACAACATGAAGAAGGTGTATGATGCTGATCCTGATGTCACCACACCAACAAGGAAAACACAAAAGATATACAAGGATAGCACAAGTCCAGATATTGTACATAGAATCCAGAAAATCATCAATGAAGATCCAGGAAAATCAATGCACCCCATAGCAAGAGAACTGCAGATGTTGGATGCAACAATTCACAAGATTATTATTGAAGATATCAGATACAGGTTGTTTGTCCTTATGAAAGACCAGTTTAGAGATGCAAATTAAAACTGCAATAAGATACCACCTCACCCCTGTCAGAATGGCAATCATCAGCAAATCAACAAACAACAAGTGTTGGCGAGGATGCGGGGCAAAGGGAACCCTCATACACTGTTGGTGGGAATGTAGGCTGGTGCAGCCACTGTGGAAAACAGTATGGGGTTTCCTTAAAAAACTAAAAATGGAACTGCCTTTTGATCCAGCAATTCC
>PVIW01017691.1:0-13406 GCA_004026585.1 Noctilio leporinus
CCCCACCCCCTATGCCAGCCCCAGCACCCCCAGCTCCAGTGTCTCCTCATATAACAAACAGTTACCTCTTTCCCCCTGAGGGTGTCACCAAGTGGAAATCAGAGGTAGCTCTAAGTGGGAAGCAGCCAGAGGCCCCCAGAACCAGCTCCCCCAGGAGCCCTGCTGAGCCAAAGGGGAGCCCCCTGAGACCTAAGTCAGAGCCCCACCTCACCATTCCCCGTTCACCTAAGGTGCCTCCCCCAACCCCAGTTAGGACTTCATCCATTCCGGTTCAGGAAGCAGAAGGGGCTCCTCCAGAGGAAGAAGGGGCCAATAAGAAGGCCCCCAATAAACTCCCACTGTCTCCCAACTTTCACATCCGCCCCGCATCCCAGGTCTACCCAGATAGGGCCCCTGAACCAGATGGTCCTGGGGAGCTCAGGACTGTGGCACCTGCCAGCCCGAGGCTGAGCCAGTCCCAGACCTGGCCAAATGAGCAAGCTGAAACTCTCCCTCCAGCCTCTCCCCTGCCCCTTCCCACACCCCCACCCCCTCCCCCAGCACCCCCACTCCCTGCCGCAGTATCCCCTCTTCCCCCAGTTGCACCTCCTTTGCCCTCGGATGAGAAGGCGGTCCCTTCACCTGCTAGGTTTAAGAAAAGCCCCAAATCTAGCTCTCCTGCTCCCAAACCCAAACCCAAACCCAACCCCCCCAGCCCAGAGGACACATCCTCTTCAGAGTCTGTGGACTGGCGGGATCCCAACCAGATGGCAAAACTTCGGAGTGAGCTGGCAGCCTACCTCTTTGGCTCCAGGAGAGAGGACCAGTGCAACAGCCACAGGCCAGGCCCAACAGCAGCCTCTCAGGGAAAGGAGGGCAAGAAAAGCCCCAGCCTGCCAGAGAAGGAGACTCCAACACGTGAGAAGAGTCCCTGTCCCGAGAGAGAGGCTACTGCCAGCCTGCCCCTGCCCCCTGTGGACTACATCCCTCAAGACTCTCCAACTCCCAGTGTCCGGCAGATCCGGAATGAGCTGGAAGCCCGGCTTTCCTTAGTAGAGAAGGAATCCAAGCCTAGCAAAGGATCTCTGCCTCCTAAACCTCGGCCAGAAGGGGTAAAAGTCTTTGAAAACAGAGCTGATAATGGCCAATTCTCTAAGTCTGTGGCCAAGAATACACCACCATTATGCACTACCCCTCTGCCAACCACACACCAGTCCAAGACCACACCTGATCCCACCGCACCACCCAAGGCCACGCCTGGGCCAGCCACACCACCCAAGGCCACGCCTGGGCCCGCCGTACCATTCAAGACCACGCCTGAGCCCGCCGCACCACCCAAAACCATGTCTGGGCCAACCGCACCACCCAAGACCACACCTGGGCCAGCTGCACCACCCAAGACCGCGCCTGAGCCCATCACACCACCCAAGGCCACGCCTGGGCCAGCCACACCACCCAAGGCCACGCCTGGGCCTGCAGTACCATCTGCAGCCACAACTATGCCCACCACATCATTCCAGAAGATAGGAGAGAAGAACCTAGTCCCAGATGAGCAGTGGAAGAAACCAGAACCTCAAGAATTTGCAGTTCCTCCTCAGCCAGAAGCAGAAGGGGGCCCCGCTAGTAAGCCTCCCACACAGGGAACTCTTTCATCTCCAGCCCTGCCACCAAAGACGCCCCCTGCCAGAGAAGAGGTGACATTTTTCTACAGACCTCATCAGAACAGCCCCAGCAGAGAGGTTGCTGTGGTGATGCCCACCATGGCCAGGGGAGAGGCTGCAGGGTCAGGGGAGCCTGTGGAAGTAAAGGAGCCCCAGGGGCTGCCAGCCAAACCCCCAGCCTCAGCCCAGCCTGCTGACGAACTCCTCAGGCATCCAGTGACTGGGGAGGTGGTGGAGCGGGGCTCCCCGATGGCCTTGCTCCTTGCAGCCAGACAGAGGGCTCAGAAGGGGCGGTCTCGAGGGACTGGCCTGAGTCGGTCCTCCCTGCCAGGGAGTCTCCGTGACCACCACGGCCAGCCCCCCGCAGGCTCTGACAGCATCTTCCTCAAGGAGGGCCGGCCCAACTCCTTCACAGTGGTCCCCAAGCTACCCACAGAGGCTGAGAAGGACCCCCACCTGGCTTCCTCAGCACTGCTCACAGTGCCCAGTCCATGGAAAGCCCAGCGGGACAGACACCCAGGGGACACAGAGCCAAGCCGAGAGCACAGCTGGACCAAGGTGGAGCCCCAGGCCCCCCAGGGCCACCTGCTGCCCAAGTCCTTCTCGTCCCCCTCTTCACCTTCCTACAAGGACAAGGAGAAGTTCAGCTTTGAGGTCATCCCACCACCGCCAGAGTTCAGCAATGACCCTGAGCCTCCAGCCCTGTCCCTGCAGTATCTGGGCCGCCGGGGCTCTCCTCCCACGAACAAGTTCTCTGACTTGGGGCAGCCCCTGGACAAGGGCCCCACGGCCTCAGCTCGCCTTCTAGCAGGTGAGCTCTACTCAGGGGCCGGAGGCCTGGAGCGCTTCTCCAGGGGGAGCCGCTCGCTCATCAAGAAACGCCTGTACCTCGGGGAGGACCACCGCAGCCCCGGGCTGTCCCGCGGCGGCACCAGCCGCAGCCTGAGCTCCCCCAACTGCTTTGGGCCGCAGCCCAGAGCACCCGCAGGCCTAGAGGTGCGGCGCGTCAACTCCGCAGGCAGAGCGCGCCCCGGCGGCCTGGGAGGAAGGAGGATGTCCCTGGAGTCCTCCTCGCGTGGAGAGGCCAAGTACAAAGCTCCCGGCAAAGCTTCCGGTGGCGGCAGAGCTTCTAGTGGCGAACACGTTCTTCCCTCCGGCAGGTGAGCTGGGGGCAGGGGCGATGGAGGGCGATAGAGGGAGCTCCGCAAGGGCAGCCAGGTGAGGCCAAGATTGCCCTTGGACCAGGCCTGGGCCATCTGTCAAAGACACATGTGATGTTCTCCCCTGTGTTGTTGAGGACCCAGAGAAAGAGGAGGGAGGTTCGCTTTACCTGCAGAGGACGCTCCCCTTACCTGCTTCCTCACCTCCCTTGATCTCCTTCGTTCTTGCTTTTCTAATCCCCCTGGTTCCCCCACCAGCTCTCCCTCACTCCTCTCCCACCTGCTGGATTCAGCCTAAATGTAGGGTGGAGGGAGATCTGAGTGGCCTTTTGGTGCCAGGATTTCCCAAGAACACAAACGGATCCAGAGCCAGGCTAGGCGTGAAGGGCTGTAAAGAGTACTATGTGGGCTGGAGTGGGAGCCCTGGGTCTAAATGAATTAATACTGGCAAACTGGGGTTGATAAGCCCAGGGCTTGTGGGGCAGACACCATAACGCTGAACCACATCCTTTCCTCTTATGCCCTGGAGGAGACAGGAGGGCTGTTGGTTAACCAGCTGCAAAGATTCACCTCACTTCTCTTCTGCTCCCCAGCAGGTCTCCCCGAAGCACCCCCTACTACAGAAGCCCCATCAACACGTTTACCGTGAGGCCTGGGACCCGCCATCCCATCTCCTATGCCTACCAAGGAGCCCATCGGAATGCCCTACCCTAAGCCCAGGATTCTGGCAGCTCTACTCCAAGGGCTCTGATCTGGGCACTTGTTTTCCTGGGGGTGGGAGGGATGCAGGAAGAGTTAGGCAGCCTGACTCAGGCACAAAGGCGTCTTTGTTCCCAGAAGGTAGGGAGATGGACAACGAATGTGAAGCAGTGGCTCCAGGAAGATCAAGAGTGGACCTCAGTTTCCCGGTGCGCTTGGACTGTCTGTGGATGACGGTGGGAGGGGGAAGGAGGGAGGAGAGGAGGCACCTTTAAGAGCCTGGAGCCTGAGTTTCTGCCGTCTGGCACTATTTGCTTTAGCAAGGCTTATTTAAAGCAGTTTTACAAGCACTGCCTACTGAACAGGTTCTGAAAGCAAGGGGTGGGGCGTTAAATTGGAATGGGAACCTGCCTTGGGGTGGCTTTAATGACTTATTAGTCCATTACAAAGGGCTGTCCATGTAGGGGTGCAGGGCGCTGTAGGGTGACTGCTCTAGTGTCCACTAGTTTCACCTAGGCGGTAATTCCTGGGGCTCCTAGCATGGAAGGTGGAACCAGGAATGTGCCTATACCAGCAGTCCCCAACCTTTCTTTATGGCACAGCGACTGGTTTCATGGAAAATAATTTTTTCCATAGATAGGGCTGGGGCCAGGGGGTGCGGTGGAGCTCAGGAGGTAATGTAAGCAAAACTTGCCACTCCTCCCACTCACTTACCCGCCACTCACCTCCTGCTGTGCAGCCCAGTTCCTAATAGGCCACAGACAGGTACTGGTCCTTGGCCTGGGGACTGGGGACACCTGGGCTATCCATCATGTGGAGAAGGCACCAAACAGTGCATTTCATTGATTAGTCAAGGGCAAGGAGGGATGATGTTCACTGGCTCTGGCCCTGGCCTTTAGCTATATAGGGAGGCCTACCGAGGGCAGCGGTGGCGCGTTTGGGGTGGGAGGCAGAGGATTGAGACTTACTTTTGTTCTTAGACCCAGGCAACTGTGACTTGGGTATTGGGCCCAAGGATTCAGAAGGCCTGGGGTGCAGCACCTAAAGCCTTACTTAGCCAGGTTCCATCAGGGACTTGGAGGGGCCTTTGTTCCCAACCATTCCTCCCAACCCTGGTACTATGGGTCCCCAGTATTGAGGCCTTAGAGTGTGTAGCCCAGATGCTGCAAGGCCATGGAGAGTGGGGGGTGGTAGAGATGGGAAATATAATCTATGAGATCTTGGCTGCTGACGGGGAATGTTTGGAAAGTTGAGAGTCGTAGGACCGAGCCAGTTCAGAGCAAGGGACCTGTCAATAGGGTGGCCAGTCATCCGTTGCCTCCGTAGACCTGGTTTATGACAGTTTTCCAGCGAATAAGACCCCCTTCTACTTTCAAAAAAAGTGGATGATATACAATCACCAAACCTATCAGGAAACAGTATCCCCTGGTCTGTCTTCCCTGCCTTCAGGTCTCGGTGGGCTGTGGACTTTTATGATTTGTGGTGACCTGCCAAAGTACCAGTTTATGGGCACAACAGGAGAGCCTCTTCCGGGAAAAGAGAGTACAGGGCTGGGCAGGCACCTTGATGTGGCAGGATCTGGTCATGTTCAAGAAGCAAACCTCACCCCAACACTTGTTACTGGCTCTATATGTATGTATGTATTTTCCCTGCACAATGTTTTATAAAAGAATTCACTAATTTATCTGCTGTGTCAAGGAGGGGTGGGGTGTGGGTTCCTAGCTGTAGGTTGCTCTGGGGTGGATGGGGAAGGAATGGCTCTCACTTGGCTTGGGAAATAAACAGGCCAGTTTAGACCAGTCTCCAGCTCTGTGGCTACAGATTGATGACTCGCAGTTCCTGGGGTGTGATGAGAGACTGGACGAGCTCAGCTGGGGAAGGCTGAGCACGGGGTGGTAGCTGAACTCACTGGGAAACCATTTTGCTTGGCCCAAACTTTGTCTTCTGACCCTGAGGTTCTCATGTTCCAAATCCATCAAGGGAAGGGGGCAGAGTTGAAGCCTGGCAATGGCAAACGGTCCTTTAGCAAGTCTCTTGGACTCTCTGAACCTCGGTTTCTTCTTCTGTACACTAGGCATGATAATAATACCTACCTCATAAGGCTGTTGTGAAGATTGGAGACAGCCATGAATTCATTAGCAAGTATCTGAGTGACTTCAAGATAGCGAGCACCATGCTTAGTGGTGCTTAGACATATAGCATTCAGCACACTGACCTGACTCCTGCCCATGGCAAGATGGCAGCCTAGTGGAGGAGAGAGAGGAGGAAAAGAGCACACAGAAACATTGTAAATTATAATAAGAGGGAAGAAGGAAATGACCAGGGAATGTGAGAATAACTGGAGGGTGAGGGAGAGAGTGGATTTAGTTGAACCAGGTAGTCAGGAGAAGGCCTCTCAAAGTGGTGACATTTATGCTGATTTAGGCAGAACATCCAGCACATGTCTGGCACTCAGTAGTTGCTCAATAAACCGAATCTTTGGGTGGGCAATGACTACTTTATACTGTGTGTGGCCTTTCACAGTTTTCTATAAAACTTTGACATGTTTGTCCTGGCTGGTGGCACAGTGGGTAAGGCGCTGACCTGCGAACCCAAAGGTCGCTGGTTCGATTCCCAGCCAGGGCACATAACCAGGTTGCAAGCCAGGTCTCCAGCCAGATCCATAGCTAGAGGCAGGTGAAAGGCAATCATACATTGATATATCTCTCCGTCCCTGCCTCTCTCCTTTCCCCTCTCTCTGAAAAATAATAAATAAAATCTTTTTTTAATCTTTAAAAAAATTTTAAAAATTAAAAAAAATTAAAAGTGAAAAAAAAAATCTTTGACATGGCATTTTCAGTTTTTCCAAAAGTAGACATGGGGAACCAGAACAGTCATCTCATGATGTTGTCAGAGAGATGGTTGTGTTTCCTCCTCTGAGTCTTTTTTGGGGAAGGGGGGTTTGTTGGGAATGAGAGACTGGGGGGATGACTCACTGCTTCAGTAACTGTGCTTCCAGGAAGGGCTTCTAGGTCTCCCCCATCCTGGGGCTTCTTCATCCGCCTGTCTTACTGTCCTCCACCTTCCGCCATGATATCTTTATCCGGTTAACAGAGTGAGGGCAGGGGCTCCTACTCCCAATAGGACTTGGGGCTCCACCTCTGGCTGCTCTCCCCTCCCTGATCTCTCCTAACTCTTACTTCCCCTCACCTAACCTGGAAGGGCAGCAGGGCATAGTGGAGGGTGGGCAATCATGGCCCCACACAGGGCTTTCCCTCTGACAAGCTGTATGAGCTTGGGTCTCAGCTAACACCTGTCAAAAGTGATGGGATGGACTTGTACTGTCTGTGGGTCTTTAATTTTGGTGGGTCCCTGACCTCTTTAAGAGCTATGGACCCTCCCTCCAGAAAGATACCATCACATGCATTTTTACACACTATTTCAGGCACTCTGCAGATGCTCCGAAAGCTGGGCTCCGTGGACCTCATGTGGAAACTGGATGCAACAGTGTCTTGACAGTTTGGAAAGTTCACTTTTCTCTCGTTTATTCATGACACTCCTCTAAAACAGTGCGGGCTTGTAATACCCCTCATTCCATTTCATTGATGAGAAAATCAAGGCTCCAAGAAGAGAACTGAATTGCTCAGAACAGCCACCTGACTCCAAACTGCGTGTTTGATCACAGCTGTCTCCCATGTAGCTGTGTCTGTTCGCACCCACTCACCCCTCCCCATCTGTCCTTCCCCCAAAGATTATATCTTTCTACCAGAAAAAGGGAGGCTACAGCTAGAATGAGGAGGGTCAAGCCAATAGAAAAGGTTAATGGGGTGGTAGGTGCAGGTGTTCCTGGATCAGGTAGGCCACACCTTGGTTTCTGGAGCCTCCTCACTGCTCCCTAGGCGTGACCCAGGCTGCAGTGGCCAGAGCCCCATCTGTCTGGTGAGGCCCAGCCCAAAGCAGGGGCAGGCCCCGGGCAGGCTGTGCTGGAAGCTAGGGGCCTGTCCTCCTCAATGGAGCACAGCTTTCCCCGGGCCCCCTTATTTAAGCAGGGAGGACGCCTCTCTCTCCTCGTGAGCTCTGAGCTCCCATCTGTCCATCCGTGGGAAACTGGCAGGTAGGCCTGCCCCTGCCTGCTCACCCCGCCACCGGCCCACCCCCAGCTGCCTGTGGCTGCTTTCATGTCTGCAGCCCGAAGGCAGGGCTGGCGTCCCGCCATTAGCTATCCGCGATGGGCGGCCACTGGTACCAGGCTGACAACCTGGGTCTCCTCCCTCTCTAACTCCAGGAAAAGCCAGCTGCTGCAGACCTGCCATTGGGGCCTCTGGGGGCATTTTTGGGCCAGGAAGGTGAGAGGAGGTGCGCTTCTAAGAGAGGAGCAGAGACCAAAGCAATGCATTCTGGATGCTCCCTCATTTCCATGGGCCATCCTGTGCTCACTACCCCATTCCCAGAGCCTCCCCTCTCTTCCCTCCCAGAGAATTGTTCTTTGAGCTTCTATAGAACATGCTCTGTCCCTCTCTGTTTTCCAGGCTGGCTCCCTTCCTCCATCCAGGTGTCTTGGCACCTGTCCTTGGTCTCCACTCTCCCTCCATAGTTTCTTCCTCAGAAGACTTGAGTAAAGAATGTAACCTGACCTAATGCTGAGATTCTCAGGTGACACAAAGTTATGACTAGGGATGGGACTCGCATGTTTCCCATAAAGGTGTCAGGAGCCCTAGAGTGGCTCCTGCCTGGTGGAGATGGGAGGAGCTGAGAGGTGGTGGGACCAGGTGAGGTCGCTCTTGGTCCCTACAAAGAGCTTATCTCGTGGGCTCTTAGGCAGCCCTCATATCAGGGCCTTTGCACCCTGCCAGTGAGCCAGACCCCGGTTCCAATCATCCAAAGTATTTTCGTTCTGTGTTCACTGCTCTTTTGACCTCCTTTAGTCTTCAGTAATATTACTGGTACTCCGGCATATCTCACCCAGGCTACAGGGACCAAGGAGAAAGTTGCCAACAAATGTGGACCAGAGAAAGAGAAGGAACCGGGCCTCTGGGGCCCCGGCAGCAGAAGCCGGTTGGGACGACCTACCTGCTCGCTGTCCCTCCCACCCTGGAGAGCGCTCCCTCAAGGGGAAAGCCTTGGGTTCTAGGTCTTGTTCTCAGTGATCAGCTGGCTACGTATGTGCCAGGTGCACGGGGCAAGCTATCAACTTCCTGCCTCAGTTCAGGGTCACTGGGCCCTGGTGCCCGCTTTCAGGGCTGGGACACTGTTGGCACCCTCCCTGTGGACGATCCCATCTCATTCTTGACAATGGCATTTCTTCAACCTTGGCTTCCCCAGACATCCTTGCAACTTGCCTTTCCTCACCGCAGAGGCACAGCTCCTGCCACTTCTTTTCACTGTTGCCTAGTTTGTTTTCTGAGCCACTTGGAGAATGTTAGGTAGTCTTGTGCGTTTCTCCCTGACCTTCCTATCTAAGATTTCCCTGCCTTTTGGTTCAAAATTGTCCTGCATTTTTTCCAAATACCTAATGAGAGCACAAAACTCCATCAGTTCATTTCAACACTGCTTGCTAGGGGGTGCTGCTCAGTACAAGCCAAGGAGCCAGGCAAGGGGTTCCAGTGCAGGATATACCCCGCCTCCCCCCGCAACTGATATATAAAGCAGAATACAATGCTCTCCCACCCAGGGGAGCTGGGTGGCCAAATAGAGCAGGTGACTACATGGGATCTCCCATGGGAGCACATGAGGAACAGGTTTGGCATAAGCAGAGCACTGGGATGGGCACTTGGGGCACTGTTAGGCTGGGAGTAACTCTTTGGGTGTGAAGTGCTTTAAAAGTACTTTAATTTCTATTTAAACCAAGCCTCCTAATACTGGCCAACAAGCACTCATGCCATGGAGAGGGCTGGAGCTCACTGCTCTCTGCTGAGTGTTCCCACTCAAATGTCCTTTCCATCTGAGAGCTGCTCCACCCAAGGTCACACCCACTCCCTGGGGGCAGCCCACATTTTCAGACAGGGTCCTTTCCCCACCCTCCGCACAACTCTGAAGGGTCACCATGGCTCCAGGGCTGCCCCTGGCCTCTGTTGCTAGTGCAGCCACCCAGCCGCTTCTCCCTCCACCCCACCCTCTTCCTTGGTTCCCTTTCCCTGAGGGGCATACACCCTGAAGGCACTCCCCAATAGATGTTCTGTACGCAAATCTGTGCTACAACAGCTTGTGTCCCGGGCACTGTCCTAAACACTTACATATATATTCATATGATCCTCCAACAGCCCCAGGAGGTGGGTATTTTTGTTATCTTCAGTTTCTGGATGAGAAACAGAAGAACAGAAAGGCTAAGTAATTTACCTGAGGTCACGTGGCAGAGCCAGGACTCCAGAGCTCTGAAGTACGTGTTATACACGCTCTTCCAGAACAGTCCTGTGGACTCGCTTAGGGAAGTTAAACAAAGGAAACAGTTTAAGACATATTCTGGTTTGAGAGGGGAGAAATCTCTGCTGCCCACAATTTTTTCCTATCAGTCCCTTGCTGGTGACTGAACATGGAACCCTGATGCTTGATTTTTAGTTCAGTGTCCTTATCTGGGGGCAATGTCCGAGACTTTTGGCTATCTGGGGGGAACCTTAAGGGTATTTAGGCAGTTGAGGATGTACTACAGTACACTCTGTCCTACAGTGCACAAGGCAGCCACGTACACAGATCCAGCCCAAAGGGTTAGGTTGAGATACCCTGAAATCTAGGCTAAAGCCTGGTCTCAAATAGAGCAGGTGACTGTCAGGATCAGGCAATTGGTTTATTGGAGGCTGAGGGGGAAGGGCTGCTCCAGGATCCACTGGAGACCCCATGGAGCAGTGGAATGGAGACACTCGGCTCTCAGGGGCCTGTGGGAGTCCCTCTGAGGACTTCTGTCAGGGTTTTTCAGCTTCCATGCTGCAGCAGATGTGGCATCAGATGTTTGATTAGGACATTGTCCCTTGGTTACTATCAACGTAGATCGTCAAGTGTTTATCGCCAATGAATTCCCACGCACCTTGTAGTTCCTACCAGGTTCATTAGCACACGCCACCCTGGCTGCCTCTATATATTCTGACAGTGACTACATGGGACCCGATTGGCCTGGCGCTGTCCCAGTGTAATGACGGCTTGGGAGTAGGCTTTGGTGAAGGTGGTCAGATATACTGGAGATGAGGGTGGAAAGAGGGTTTGGAAAGCAAATTTCCTACTTCATAATCCTTGAAAAACAAGCATTATCCCAATTTAACAGGTGAGGAAACTGGAGCACCAAGAAGTTACATGCGTGGTGAGTCTTGAGAGAAAAACCTGATGGCCCTGGAGGCTCACTCTCTCCCTCTTTTGTAAGCTTGGAACAGTCAGCTCAGCAGGCCCAAGTTGGTTCAGGGAAAGATCACAAGCCCACAAGATCCACTTGTCCTTTATCTCTAATCTACTCCCTCCACTCTGTCCCCTAGCAGTCCACACTGCCACACTGTACTCCTTAACACGCTAAACCCACTCCTGCCTCAGGACCTTTGTAGTTGCTGTACCTCTATCACTGGGTGCTCTTTTCTAGCTACCTGGTCTCAATCTAAATTTACCCTCTTGGAAAGGCTGGGCCTTTCTAACTATTCTATAATAGGGCAATACCCCACCTTGCTTGATTTTTATTACCTTGCTTGATTTTTTCCTTAGCACTTATCACCATCAGATGTACAATATGTTTACTTGTTTATCCTTGGCTCTCTTCCTCATCAACCTCAAAGTGATTTATCTAATGTCCATTTTCCATTGATCTTGCTTTTTAATTATGTTTTTATAATTTATTGTTTTTGTTATAAGCTGACTCTAATCCATTACAAAATGAAAAGAAATAGAAAAAGGAACTAGCTTGTGATCCCATGGGCAATGGCAGAACCATTCACTAGACTTATCCTCCTAATACTTTTCTATCAAGATTTCCAGACAGCAAAGTGGAACAAACATAATGTTGTCCTGCCTCCTCAAGCTTTAGGAGAGAACCATGAGGTTGTCACTAAAGACCAAAATTTTCTTACTATCCAATTTCCAAAATAGCCTTTTTAAAAAAATTAAAAAATAAAAAATAAAAAATGTTTATTCATTTTTAGAGAGGGGGAGGGAGGGAGAGAGGGGGAGAGAGGGAGAGGGAGAGGGAGAGAGAGAGAGAAATCAGTTTGGTGTTCCACTTAATGCTGTATCCATTGGTTGATTCTTATATGCGCCCTGGCTGGGGATCAAACCCACAACCTTGGTGTATTGGAATGGTGTTCCAACCAACTGAGCTACTGAACTACCCAGTCAGGGCCCCAAATGGCCTTACTTTTCATGGACATTTCTCAATTTATTTCCTAATATATTTATACTTATTCAACTATAAAATTTTTTCCTCAAAATGCTTCAGCAAAAATAACTCCACCAACAAGGTACCTGACGTGAAAGTTGGGACTGGACCAGGCTGCTCCCGGGCCAGTGCTCCGGTGCTACCCTGTAATGGCAGGACGGGTGGTGGACGGTACCCAGCAGCTCTGTGGCCTTAGTTGCCTTTAGTTTCCTGAAGGGATGAGGTTTGTTAACTCACTTCCCGCCAGGCTTCATGTAACAATGGGCTTTATTTCTAAATGTGTTTGGATGGAGGAAGCCGGGATGTGGAGGGGACAAGACGGCAGTGAGAGCAGACTGGACAGACAGCTGGGCATATGCTCCTCTGACAGACTGCGGGCCTCTGAGGTTCTGTCAGAGCCTATGGTGGGTGAGCGAGGGAGGCCTCGGGGTAGTAACAGCTCCTGCAGTACCCAAAGCTGATGCTTGTCTTCTGGGAGACAGAGGCCGCAGCAGTGAGGGGACCCAGGCCATTTCTGGGCAGGGCTTTCTTGGGATGGGAAAGGCACTCACGCAGTAAACTTTCCACAGAGGCCAAAGCTACAAGCCCCTCAAAGTCAGCATTGGAAACAAAGGCCAAGAGCACAGCCCTCGTCCCTCACCCTCTTCCTCTTCTCACCTCCCCTTCAGGATTCTAGGAAACCATGAAGGGGCGGGCTCCAGTGCCCCTGATACCTCTGTCCCTGTGTGTCACTTTCATTGTCAAGGAGTGTGCTGGGTCCATAATCCACCTCTGTCCACATCATGTGACCACATGGCAGAGGGAGGAGGGAAGCTCACCTGGGAATAATGTCAATGCCGTTCATGAGAGTCACATCTGTCCTCTCTAATGTCATAACTCTCAGAAACACCTTTGAGGCATTAGCTCACTTTCTAGAGAAGGGGAGACTGAGCACTTCAGTTACTTACGGCCAGTCAAGTGCAGGACAGAGGACCCTACATACCTGCCAGGCTCCAAAGGCCAGCACATCCCTTCCCCCATCACAACACTCAGCATTTAGGGGTGGGAAGGGGGATGAGAATCTCATGGGAGTGAAAAGCAAACCTGGGAAAATCAACCAAAAAAAAAAGGAAGATGCTGGACATGGAGGTTGTATGCCACTGCCTGGGTAAAAGAATAGGTGATTCTGTGTTTATGTTTACTCATAGGCTAGTTTTGCAGGGACATGCAGGAGCCCAGGAGGAGTGGATGTTTCCAGGGTGAGCAATGGGGTGGCTGACTACATGACATGGCATGAAGAGGAAGACTTTGGTTTTACTGTTTATCCTTCTTCATTTTTTGAATTCTGCATCGTACCCATTTATGATGAGTTAATACAAGTGAAATATTAAAAATAGTGCTATACACATACCTCAACATCATAAAGGCCATCTATGAGAAACCTGAAGCCAACATCATACTTAATGGACAAAAACTGAAAGCTTTTCCCCTAAGATCAGGAACGAGACAAGGCTGCCCACTTTCTCCACTTCTATTCAACATTGTCTTGGAAGTTCTAGCTATAGCCATCAGAGAAGAAAAAGGAATCAAAGGTATCCAAATTGG